>SNQJ01S0029399.1:33456-60111 GCA_010110895.2 Picea sitchensis | reverse complement strand
ATTAGGTTCTAAATATAAAGAAGCAATTCGTACCTTTTGTGTATGTGGCACATTATGGAGATCAAAGAATTGCTCCATCTGAAGTATCCATGTGATTGGATCCTTGCCATCAAACTTCCTCATATCAATCTTAGGAATGTTGTTGGTCTTCAAACCAAAGTTAGAGTTTCTCCATTCTTGATTCACCTTCCTTGTGTCCGCATCATGAATTTCATGGGGTGCATTTTCACTTTCAGGTATCTTCTCTGTTACGAAATTTTTCAATACTTCCATGATCTCCCCTTTTAAACCATCCATCTTAGTATCCAACATAGTTTCCATTGAATCCATCTTATTTTTTAGTTCATTTATGTCCCTACACATTTCTTCACCTTCATCAAGAGTCCAAGAAGGATTTTCTGGAGGCTTATTTGGTGTAGAAGTTCCCTTTTTTGGTGGCATGTGGGCCAAGTATCACTTTTGAACCTTGATTTTGAGATGGTTCTTCTAGACAATATTTCTTTTGTTGTATCTCCCAAGTTTCGACCCTTCTAGGTATGAAACTTTATTTTATCTAGTTCTCTGATATTTCTTCTCTACAACGCCATAGGTCTGATCAAAATTGGATGTACCAAGTGGAATTTATGGTAAGTTCCCCACAACTTGCCGATTTTTGGCCTTTCTAGGAGATCTCACTTGTATAGAGTTCTCCGCACAAACTAATTGACATAGAATTCTGAAACTCACACTAGAAATACTACAGATTGTCCACAATCTAATGAAACTAGTCCCACTCAATTTGGATACTCTAGGAAGAATTTATGATTGTTTTACCTGGAACACCTTCTTGAGACTAGTCAATAGGACTAGTCAGATACCCTATCTTACCCAAGGTGTATATACAAATTAAATATGATCCAGAAGCTGAAATTTTAACCACAGATACCTTACTAATTTATGTAAATATCCTCTAGATTTAAGAGTCTGAAATGTTACACAAAATTTTTTATAGTGAAAATTCCGCAATGACTCAATTCAGGATGATTCCAGAACCGTTTCTTGTACAGGTTGTATCTCTGAAAGTATAAGGCCTCAGGAGATAAATTTTGAGGCCAATGTACCTTGATCCTTCTACTAAATATCCTCCAAGCCATTACTTTTGAAATGTTGTAGAAAAAAAATTATATTGAAAATGCCAAGGTGTCTCAGATGTAGTAGCGAAACCCCAAGACCTTGAGCTCGGATACCATATGTTAAGAACTAAATATCAATATAGCATAGAAAAACCTCAGAAAAAATACTCAATGCCTTGAAAAAGAGATAATTTTAGATAATAAGCCTCTTCTAGCGGGCAACCTCCTTTTACCCCACTTAAATGTTCAAGTACAAGATGATTCAAAATGAAAATGTCTCCTTGTATATATATGAGACTAGGAGGTATAATTACAACTAATGGCCTAAAACCGACATAAATAAAATAACATTACTAATATAATATGCCCCAATTAAGGGGTAATGAGCCAATATTAGGGCTTAACAATTTCTCCCTCTCTTTCTTAACAGAAGCATTTTTCTTTCCATTTCCTTCAAACTTCATTTTTCCCTTGTCTTCATTAAAAAACTTCTTGATGCCCTCTTCAGGTTCATTCATTTCTCTTGCCTCTAAATGAGTATCCTACACACATACTTCATCTATATTTAAAGGATTAAACATAAGTATTGTATCCCTCATGCAGCTATGCAAAGCTCCAATCTATTTGAGTAAAGTTTCTTGAGAAGACAAATCTACTCCCAAAACCAAAGCTCTTGTCGTAAATTCTTGAGTAAAGCTTTGCACATTTTTCCCTTTAACTTGTCTAAAATTTTTCCAATCCATAATATCTCTCTGCATGTATGCTAATGGATAAAATTGTCTTTTAGTTGCAACAATGAAATCTTTCCAAGAGGATAAAACTTTACCCTGTTTCTTCATGTCCTCTTGAGTTTTGGCTTCCCACCAAATGAGCGTTGTACTATCCAATATTAAAGAAACAAGCTAAATTTTAGTTTCATCATCTTGAATCCTTTGTATCCTACAATACAGTTCAATCTGACGAATCCAGTTATCTAATTTCTCAACATTTACCTCTCCATTCTACATTGGCAATTCAAATTTAATATGAAGCTTTAACAAAGGAATTTGTGGAGGAATTTTACCATGTCCCTTTGGAGAATTTGGAGGTGGTTGTGAAATGGTAGAAGAACTGGAAGATGGAGGTGAAGGAGGTGGAGTATCACCATTCCCTCGATTTCCTTTTGGAGTTTTATCAGCTCTGTCTCCCTTGTCCTTTAAAGGGTTGGAGCTTTCACCTTGCAACCTTGCATTCCTTTCTTCAAAAAAGACTTTCACAATTTCTCTCATATCCATGAAATCCTTTCTGAGATCTTCATCTTCAGAAGCAAGATTTTCATGACCCTCTTCATCAGCCATACTTGGTGAATGCCTCCTTGAAGCTTGAGGTGATTGTATAGTCCTTCTTCTTGAAAGTTTAGAACTTGTCTCTACAAGTTGACCTTCTCCTCTTGTGGGATTCACCCTTGTGAGCATCAAAAAACAAACACTTGCAAATAATCAAGCCTTCAAAGACCTATGCTCTGATACCAACTTGATCTAAAAATGAAGAGGCTTGTATCTTTGAAATATTTGCAAGTTTTTAATTAAGTGTGCTTAGGAAAAATGTTCAATTTGCAAACACATAATTTAGATAAAATTTCACATTCAAGATGTAGATAATAACCAAAAAATAACAATGAGCAGTAAACACATAACACAACAAATGATAAAGGAGTTCACCCCTCTCTTGGGCTACATCTCCTGGTCCAGCTTCTAATGGATCTTTTATATTATTTTCTCAAAGTTCTAAAATCAGTTCTTTGTAGTGCTCAAAATGTCAAATAGATGGCTCCAATGGCTACAGAACATCCAAAAACCCATAGCTGGGCTTTTTCAACACCTGGTTTGGCCAAAAAATGAAGAAGATAGGCTTCCTGGAAGTTTTTCCCTTCAAGCTTATCGTCTCTGGTTCGCCAAAATGCACCTTTGTGTGTCTAACCTGGCTTCTGGGAGTTTTGCGTGCCTAAACCTAGAACCCACATGCATTCTCGTGATTGGTGCCAAAGTGTCACACCGTTAGTATATTTAGGCCCCCCAAAGGCGGAGGTGTTGGGCGCATGGGGGGGCATATGGACACGTCCTAGTGCTTAAATAGGGTTCGTTGCAAGTTGGTATTGTGCTTGACAAGTGGCGGAAGAAAGCACTGACCGTTTGAATGCGTTCTCTCCATTTTGGTGGTCACATGTGGGGGCGTATACAACCGCAGGCTGGGGCTAAGCCCCAGCCTGGATCCTGCCCAACTGTCCATTTATTGGACTTCAAATATATATGGAAACATATATATAATAAGAAATATGTTGTGGGCTAGTGGTAGCCCATACTCTGCCAACGCGTTGACTGGTGGGGGAGGTCTGGGGTTCAACCCTCGCGGACTCCCAACAAATTTTTCCCAACAGCACGGTGCCACGTGGCAGCCCATGTCTGGGCCACATGGCACCACTCAATTCATCCACCTATCATGCCAAGTGTACAACCATAATTTGTTAGTCGACTATCCAATCAGTATCTGCCACATCAACTTCTGCAATGTCAGCACTTGCCACATCTTCTCCTGCCACATCAGCCTGTATGGACTGTACAGTTAGCAAATTTTTGCCAGTTTGGAAAATCGAAAAGAATACGATATATCAGTCATATAGTGTCCGTTTGAACCTGTTTGAGTTGTTTTGGGTTCGTGAGGATAAGCCTCGCGTCCCTTTTTGTTTCAAAGTGATTATGAGCACTTTGAATTTTGAGAAAAAATTGATCCTTGGATCAGGCCCAATGGTTGGAATTCCAACCCCACCTGAAAGGGGTTGTGTCCAGTTGAGCTATGAAGGGCTCGATTGTAGCTATGTTGGAGATAGTTAAGCTCCTCATCCCATGTGCGGGGGTGTTTTGAATTGTACATGCACAAGATATGTACGATCATCCAATTGGTGACCTCCATTTGGCCATCTGTCTGGGGGTGGAAGGAAGTGGATTTGGTGTGCTTGGTATCCAATATTGACTAGAGTATCGACCAAAATGTGTTGAGGAACCAACTGTCACGATCTGAGATAATGGTTTGTGGGATCCCAAAATGTACCCATACTCGTTCAAATAATATCTTGGCAGTGGCTTCTGCTATGATGTTTTTCTTGCAGGTGACTAGAATCGCCATCTTGGAAAAGTGATCAACAACCACAAAACACATTCATTTCCCCTCTTGGCGGACGAGAGACCCGACATGTATTCCATTGAGATGGATTCCCATGGCCTGTTAGGATTAGGCAGAGGGGTGTATAGGCTCTATTTCTTGGTGGTCGGTTTGGCAATAGAACAGGCTATGCAGGACCTGATATACTTGTTGACATCCTATCCAAGTTTCGGCTAGTAGAAATGTTTCTACAACACTTCCACTATCTTTTCAATGCCAAAGTTTCCTACCACCCGAATGTAGTGAGCTTCCCAGATCAGCTTCACGTGCTCGCTTGATGGAACAAAACGATGACCCAAACAACACAACAACTCATCCTGAATATGGAAATTAATGACCACTGAGTTAGCACCCAACATTTGGTAGGTGGTGGAGAATTCATGGTCTGTCTCATAAAGGTGGGGCCATCCACAGGTCTCATGGCCGCAAGAGTCTAACACCATGGTGAGTGTTGCGACTAGAGGTCGGTTGAGGCAATCGACAACTCGGTTGGTACTTCATGTTTTATACTTGATGTTGAGGTCGAATTGCTGTAAGTATATGTGCCACTTCTAATGGCAGTCATTCTGCAATTTTCCTTGGGTCTACATGAACTGTAGTGGCTTGTGATAAATGTGGATGAATGTCTCCTTCCCAAGAATGTAATGTCTCCACTGGTGGGAGGCTTGCACAATGGAGTACATTTATTTGTCGTAATTATGGTACTTACAGACAATATCTGATAGTGTCTCACTATGATATGCCACGGCGTGGCCGTGTTGAGTGAGAACGAGGCCCACAACATAGTATGAAGCATTTGTCTCGACTTCAAAGGGATGTTGAATGCCCGGTAATGAAAGTACTGGGGATGAGCAAAAACGCTTCTTTAAGTCATCAAAGGCTTGTTGTTGGGACAGGCCCCACACAAATTTTTCCTTACCGCCACTATTGTTTACTAGGATGAGGTCCCACGTGATATGAGAGAATCCCAACACGAACCTCCGATAGAAATTGGCGAGGCTCAAGAAGCTCCAAAGTTCAGGGAGTGTGGTTGGGGCTAGCTAGTCATGGATGACCTGGATCTTGGCTGGATCCACATGCACACCATGCCGATCAATGATGTAGTCTAAGTAATGGACCCTATCCATGCCAAAGGATCATTTTTTCAAGTTTGCATATAGTTTGTGCTGTCACAGGGTGTGCAGAACCTGTTGAATATGTTACAAGTGTTTTGCCCAAGTCTTGTTGTAGATGATGATGTCATCCAGATACACCAGTACAAAAGTATTGGTGAAAGGTTGTAGGATATCATCCATCATCCTCATAAAAGTTGTTGAAGTATTTGTCAAACCAAAGGGCATGACCAACCATTCAAAAAGACCTTCTTTTGATTGGAAGGCGGTCTTTCATACATATGTCTGTTTTATTAGGACTTGGTGGTATCCAAAATTCAGATCAATCCTACTGAAGTATTTGGCCCCCGTGAGCTGATCAAGGAGGTCGTTGATTCGGGGAATCATGTATTCGTTTCAGACTGTGATTTTATTCACGGCCTGGTAATCAATTCAGAGTCGTCATGTCCCATCTTTTTTCCACACCAACATGATTGGGCTCCCACAAGGCGATTATATGGGATGTATGTTCCCCTTGTGGAGAAGTTCTTGGATATGCCTCTTGATCTCCTCGTTTTCTAAAAGAGAGAAACGGTAGACTGGCCCATTGAGTAGTGGTGTGCCTAGGGTCAGATCGATGGGATGCTTGACCTGGAAGTGTAGAGGTACCCCGATAGGAGAGGAGAAGATATCTGAGTATTCTTCCATGACCTTATCCACTTGCTTCTGTTCTATGGAGAGATCGGGCACGGAGACTCTGGATGTGGCTGCGATATTTCGCTCACTCTGAGAGTGAATCACAAAGAATACATATTTTCCGGTCTGAGAGATGACCTTCCTGCATTGCTTGGAAGAGATCAAGGAAATAACACTATGAGGGACTACCTCGGTTATTTTGTACAATTCACTGTTCAAAGTAATAATAACACTACGAGGCCTAGACTCATATACAATATGACGTTTCCATAAATAAGGTTGGCCCAAAATAACATTACAAAATTCGAGAGGAGAAACATCACACAATACCTCATTTTTGAAGAACTTGATTTCATACGACATTCAACATTGTTGGCTGATGCAGAGATCGCTTCCTTGGCGAAGCCATCCAATGGTGTAGGGTTCTGGGTGCGACATTGTCGACAGGTCCAGTTGTTTGACGACCTCTGCTGAGATGACATTCTTCTAGCTACCACTATCCATGATGAAGTGCAACGGGGTGCCTTTTACCCACATATGTGAATGAAAGAGGCGTTTTCCTTATTTTGGCTTGTCTGGTTCACTAAGTTGGAGCTTGGTGGAAGCAACGATGGCACTGGGTTCCACGTCAATGATTCATCTTCCCCTTTCTAGTTCTAAATCCGAGTCAGAACCTGCATCTGATACTGTCCATATTTTCTATGTCCTTTGTTCTGTGGGTTAGGGCCACCCCTTCCTGGCTTTTGTTGTGAGGGGTTCCCAAGCCCAAATTGTTGTGTTTTTTGTTTTAGCTTCTGCTCGATTTTGATGGCATATCGATAGGCCACGCCCAATGATGAGATGCTCAAAAATTCCATTTCAGTCTAGATGTATCTATGCATAGCATCGCAATACTTGAGCATTGGATGTCGCTTTGAATCTTTGATAAGCATCTTGGTGCACAAGGTATGGAAGATATTTGTGAACTCTGGCACTGTTTGGTCTCTTTCTTGCCGCAGCGTGGTCCATTTGGTATACAAGTCGTCATAACTTCCGACAGGGTAGTATTTTTCCTTAATAACATCCATGAAGGATTCCCAAGTGGTCGTGACTCTAAATAATGAAGGTTCTTCTGTTTCATTTTTCTCAGAGAAAGTTTCCCACCAATCTTTGACATGGGGAATGACTTTGAGGAGTGAAAAAGTAATATTTTCTCTATTCGAAAAGTTATGGATGGAAAAATACCCTTCTAGAATATTCAACCACTTGTCTAAAACATCTGCATCTATCTGACCTTCAAATATAGTAATATCAAAGTTGATTTGTACCTTGAAGGGGGTGACGCCTCCGCTCGAGGAATATGTGTCACCTGTTGGTAGTCATCGTAGGATTTGCACGAAACTATCCATCATCTCGTTCCTCTGTTGCATGAGGGATTCCTCAAGCAACATTTTGAAATGATCTCTTGTTCCATCATCTTTATTTTCTCCTTCCATGAGAGGCCTCTTGGGCATGTGAAATTTTTTTTCCTCAAGAGAAACAAGCTCGAGACCCAATTCTTTGTACCTTGACCTTGTTGGAGACATGCATTAAGACGACAAGGAGCAGACCAATCTGATACCACTGATTTGGATTTTATGAGCAAAAAAAACTGAATACAGATTATTAAAAGATGCTTAACACATAATAACACTAATACAGTAAAATTGGTTTTCTATTCAATAAGGAAATAAACTGAAACTATAAAATGTAGCGGAAAACAAGCTTGCTGGAATGGTGGCGGCTTATCTCTGAGAAGAGATGTGACAGTTGCACTCATTTGCAAGAAAATGATTAAAATGAGGCACTGAAGGTATTTTTACAATAAATAGGAATGTCAAAAACCCTAGACATCAAAAAACCTAACCCTAGGAGATGAAGCGCCAAAAGTCATGTGGGCCTCATTTGAGTAAGTTAGTACATCAACTTCCCGGGGTCGTAACTTTTGCATATGATCTCCGTTTTAGGCGCATGATAGCCCGCTGAAAATGTATCGTTGAGGAGATTAATTTTGGAAGCTCAATCAGAGCCTTTGACTATTATTGAGAAGCTAGATAAAAACCTTCATTTAGTCCCTCAAAATGGCCCCGAAAGTTAAAAACTGCTAAAAATAATAAATTGTCAAAACTGTCAGAAAACTATTTTGAACGTGTTGGAAAAGGTGGGTGGCCACCGATATCCACCTGGATCAACATATTTGTCAAATTTGTTACTAAAAGTCTCAATATTGTTGCAGAATAACAACTACATTGAGGGACAATATTGTTGCAAAGTAACAACTACATTGATGAACAATTGTATTTAATTTTCTTCCTCGTGCTTTCTAGACAAAATATATGCTGAATAAACATTATTGTGAACTTGATTTACTTGTAACTGCAAAGGCAATTTTTGTATGTATCCTTTCAACAATGTGTTGTAATTATGCACGTATATTACAACACACCTTGTGGCTGTCTAACTTCAAGTGGATATTATAATAATTGCTGATACCTAAAAGTAATAGATTCAATTTGAAATGATGATCTCTGAGCTAAAACATGAATCCTTAAGTTACAAAATTCGGATAGAATAATGTGACAACTTCAATAACAACACAGTTAGAGGATATGAATCCTTCCATTACAAACTTCCTCAGCAATGTTAAAAATCATAATAACTACTATTGTTAACAGACTCAATATATTGATTTATGCTCTCGATGCTTAAATTTTAGACAGATACTTAAAATTCGTACCAATAAAATAAAGCTAAAGAAAATGCACATCTATCACATTATTGGGTTGACAAATGCACCGAGGCTGCATATGTATTTTTTTATTTATACATATTAAATAAAAAGAACAAACGATCATAACATATCATATAGAAGTCATATGGCATTCCAGTGGTCGCCGCAAATTTCTAATAACTAAAAGAAAAATCAGCATTACTGTTTGGCACCATCGAAAACTATGGACGCCATTAAAGACTATTCAAAACTAAGGAACTTATTGTTTCACGATCACATATTTTAATAAAATCCACCACTAATTTTCGGGGTTACTTGTTTCACGCTTTCTTTTATCAAAATTGTTGCTTCTTGTCTTGGATTTGGGCGCGTAATGTTTCATGTCGTTGATGAGCTTAACGAAATGAGTGCAAGTACACAATTTTTTTCTCCACGTATGCTCATTTCACGTTAGCGTATATCTATTGTCTAATTAGGAATCAATTCTTATCAACTTTGTTATGAAATTGGGCCATTGGAAAAGATCAAAAGGGTGTTTGTTCTGCATCTTCGGAAAAGTGGAAACAAAAAAACATTTCATTTTAGAGTGTGAAACCTTCAAAGACAGCAGAGACAACTATATAAGTATCTTGACAACTAGCTCTTGGAATAACTTATTCAGCAGCGAGGGGACAGTGGAGAAATTGAGAGAGCTCATCATCAAGTTGAATAGGAAAAGGGATGAACTGCACAAATCAATGTGTGAGGCGGTCTGTCCCATAGGCTATTGTTAGCCTCGTGGACGTTAAAATCATTTTTTCTTCTTCTTCTATGACATCATGCTTGTTGGGCACACCATGAATGCTTCAGAAATATTAATTAATTCAGACACTTATCATGTGAAGGACACACCGTTTAGGAATCCAAGATTGCAGTGATTCATAATTTTGTTTATATTTAACACTGGCACAGCCGTAAAGTTGGTTGGTGAACGACGATATTAAATGTAATCGTGACAATACATCTTTTAGCAGATATTAATTCTTGGTTATAATCTAAACGTGGTAATCATATGACCTTATAATAATTTCTTAATATAATTAGGTAAATGTGAAAAGGTAAACAGTTTAAGTGATACATTCATAAATAAATAAAATTAACGCTGTTTGAGATATTTCATAGCCTTTTTTTGATATTTCTAAAGCTATTTGAATTAAGAAGAAGTGTTTGAATTCTAGCTATTTCAAAGTACCTTTCAAAACAACTTTTTTGAAAAGGAAATTTTTTTATTAGCTTTCATTTTAGGTTGTGGAGAACGCAAAAATACCTATGTATTATAATTACAAAATAATATGTTTTGATTTGTATATTCAATAAATTTTCTCAGAGTACATAGCAATCCTATATTAAAATGTTTATTGTTTTAAAGAGTATGTTTTGATTTGTAGATTAATAGATTTTGGTCTTACTATATCGTAATAAATTTTTTCATAGTATATAGCAATCCTATATTAAAATGTTTATTGTTTTAAAGAGTATGTTTTGATTTGTAGATTAATAGATTTTGGTCTTATTATATCGTAATTATTATATCGTAAATCTATGTTAAAGATGTTTATTTATTGTTTAATTTTTAAATCCAAAAGGCTATAGAAAGACTATTGAGGGGACCAAGGCTTTAAGGGTAGAACATTTTCTCCTTTAAATTATTGTTTTCTAACTATTACTTTAATTCATTTACCCAACTTTAGAGTGAGATTGTTTAATCTTCCTCTATCTCTAAGAAAATGTTTTTTTTTTAGAGTGAGATTGTTTAATCTTCCTCTATTCCTAAGAAAATGTTTTTTTTAAATCTATATTGGAATAAGGACAAATGTATTTTCTCATTTTCTAAAGAATGCATAGAACAAAACCACTTCACTTTGGAAATAATACTAATAAAATCCTAAGTATAGAAGATATGCGTATAAGAAGAAAGAATATTAGGTAGTGCGCAGTTGAGGCACATTCAAGGGTACAATGTGTAGTGAGAAGAATAAAGAAGGGAATAAATCAAGAGAAGAAAGAGATCAAAAAGGAAAGATGACAGCCTGACGTGTTAAAGATAGAAGGACGCAGAAAAGCAGGAAGAAAAATAGTCAGAGCGCAAAAACATGTAGGCGTTGAAGTAGGAAAAGTAGCGCAACCAACAAGTTAACTTGAGTTATCCTGAATTGTGATAGGGTTTTTGGAATGGAAAAAATAGGGTTTGAAGCCCTAGAATTTATGTATAAATATGTGATGGGTTGGGAGAATAAGGATTCTTCTTGAGAAATACTTTGGAGCTTGTTCCAAGCTATTGAGAGTTCCCATCAATGAGAAGAGTGATATGATAGGTTAAGAAGGAGAGAGTCTATGTTTGAATGTTAAGGAGATGATGCAGAGAGAGAGAGAGAGGCTTGCACTGCAAAGCGACTAGGCTAGGTAAAGGAGAAGATAACCATAATGTGTCTTTGTAATCACACTATGCAAGCCTGGGAAAATTACCAAAAGCATAGTAAAGAAACTTGTCATGATGGATGTATCCCAAAGTTGGGTGAACCACATTAACTACTGTGTGAATTTTTCTTTTATGTGATTGAACTTGGATGCTTTCATAATGCATGTTAGACTAGAATTATTCTCTATATGATCATGACACAATGGTTATGGATGTTATCAGATGTGGTTTCTATGGTAATCTAGAGTATCATGATAATGTATAATTGCATTCACTAAGTAACCTAAGAATATCCAATACAAAATAATGTTGTGTAGAATAGATAAGTAAGAATGACAAATATAAACACCCCCGATTCCCTCACTACTTCAGAAACTCAGTTCCTGTAGCCCCAATAGATACCTCGGGTGAGACTTCACTTGCATTTATGTGATGCCAAAAGGGCTAGTTCCTGAAGGGTTTCATTGGTCAAGATAACTCAAACCTAGGGTCTTATAACTGCACACAGTGCCAACAAATGGTTTTGTTGTCAGGACCCAAATATGTGATTTAGTGAATGTTTTGGAGTCTGACTAAGAAAGAGATATCAGAATGGTTGGAAAGGAAGGAATGAGAGTTTTCTAAAAATGAGAACAGACACCACTAGATGAGTGACAAGCAACAGATGCATAGGTATCTATATACATAATTGCATGAATTTTTCTTTGGCGAATTTCCCATTATTTTGATCGCATGTTTATAAATATTATTGGAGAACACTGGAAGGTACCAAATTGTAGCATCGAGGAATTGGACTCCTGAGTTGGTAAGACAACAGAATCCTCTAAGTAATAAAACTTCTCACACAATTGATTTTTGGTTGGATAGTATATTATGAAGAAATATTACAAAATTTGCAGTAGATTGTACCTAGTCATATAGTGATGCAAAAAGGGGATTCTTTAAATGTCCATGTGGAAGGTTCATGAAATCATTGGGTACATGGATAAAGATTTTATTGTGTGACAAGTGCGTGATGACAATGGAGTCTGACTGCTAAGGGGCTTTGTGCACATAGGGGAACCAGGGGATGACACGAGGATTGTCTGAGGATAGGAAATAATGAAGGGAGAAATGAAGAAAGAAGGGAGGGACTGAGGATGCAAAGAACTGAATAAGGTATACTAGAGGAAGAAGACGAGTTTGGAGAACTACACATAAGAAGGAAATATAAGAGGCAAAAGACTAGGGCTGAGAAATGAGAGTCACATAGTGATCTGGAGGGGAGAGGACCTTGCACAATTGTCCAAATTGTGGAGATACCACACATAAAAGGAGAGGAAGAGGACCTCCAGTCCAGTCCTATAATAGAAGAGTCGTTAAGTCCTACTCAATATGGGTCCTATGTTGAATCCCCAACCCCATGTGCATCACCACAATCAGAAATAATAGTTGAAGACTTGTTGAAAGAATTCATAGTTAGCAAGGGAGGACATGGTAGTAGTAGCAATCAGAGAAGTAGAGTACCATGCCTACAAGACAAGCTAGAGCAGTAGAGTATGCCTATAGGACAAGCCAGGGTAGTAGAGTACATGAAGTTGCAGAGTACCATAGTTGTAGGACAAGCCAAAGAAATATAGTACATGAATCTGTAAAGTACCATGACTACAGGACAAGCTAGAACTTTGTAAGAAATAAGAAAAACATTGTTAAAGGAGTTCAAGAAACCAAATTCTGAGTCGTAGTACATCACATATTTGAAGGAAATTAAACAAGTGAAAAGTAAGTCGGTATGGGATTTCAATCAAATATTCAAGGATATTATGGGTAGAATGACTTTCCAAATCCCAAATCAACAAAATCAAGAATGCTTTACTGCAGGACTTCTACCACACATTCATCGGTTGTTGATTCAACAAACGGTTGCATCATAGGCTAAAGCTTGGAAATCACAATGAAGTTGGAAGCATCCCCTGTATGAGACTGTGGAGGGATGGAGCAAGTTCGGAAGTAGTTGGATTCATTGATGATCCAACTAACATAACTCACAAAAGGGAAGGAGAAATGAGAAAAAAATTGTTGTACCAAGTGTAGGACCGAAGGCCACCACAAGGACAAATGCCCAACATTCATGCGATATCTGGTGACTGGAGCACTGAATCCATTACCAAGAGGGGGATATTGTGAAATATGTAAGATCCTGTTTAAAACATGGTACAATACGATTATGAATTTGGTTTATATGTTTGTTTTATGATTGATTATTGAAATTGATATGTTATTATATTGATATATAACATTGACACATATTATGATGATGTTTTCCTGAGTGTACAGGAAATGTGACATGATGATGATGTTGACGATATTGACTGACTTCCATGGACTCCAAATTGAGTCAGGGAGTGGATTATTTACTTTGGTTATGAATACTTGAGTTATTAAGAATGTGTTATATGATGATTTCAGTTATAGATTTTATGTATATGAGTTAATGATGTTATCTTTGTTAGTGGATGTAGGCATGGTGACACTTTCTATTCCGACTCACATATGGAGTAAAGGGGTCATACACATATATTAGATGGATGATGGAGAGGTGTGGTAGCATCCTTGTCACAACCTACTAGCACTCCTGCCATGACCTGAACTGGAGGTTAACAAATACCTTGTTCTGATAGGTTCATGATGTTGTGAGGGAAGACTGAGACAATTTCTCATGAGGACTTTTGAGGGGGACACAATAAGTCTGATTTCTTATTCCTCAGTAATCCCTTAGTCTCACACAAGGTCGACAAGTGGATTATTGACTCCAAGCATCAGACAAATTCCAAACTAGTCAATGGCGAGTGGCACCCTTGAAGCATCATGGTGCATCTTGAAGGGCACATCGCAGGAATACATTCAATAAAAATCTAGAGGACCCTAGAAATTGAATTGAATACATAGACCTTGTAGGAAAGATAGTATAAATTATTATTTAGTTATAAACTAAATAACATAATCAAAAATTTAAGCCTAGATGTTTTGACTAAATAAAATTGTAAAATGGGTTAAGGGATTTGAGACTAAATAAACTCTAGTGAAGGGAGAATCGGAATACAATTTAGGCATGTGCACAATATGTGCATGAAATTAATAAAAATACATTTTAAATAAAAAAAAATCATTTCATGAGAGAATATGTAGTCGACATGAAGTTAGAATCCTAATTCAATCTAAACTATAAGCTTAACTAGAAGTAGAGTCCTAAATAAACTCCAACTATAAATTAGTTATGGGACATAATAAAAGAGGAATTGGGGAAGTGAGGGACAACTAAGAGGAAATCTAGGAACTGATTGAGGAGTGTGAGGGAAAATACTTTATTATTTAAATTAAAAAGGGAATTAACATGTGCAACTTGAGGAAAGGGTGACATGTGTTAGGGGTGACTAATTGTTAATTTGTTTATTAAAAATTAACAAATTGTGCATGAGATGAAAAGTGTCAAGGTAAATTTTCCTATGAAAAGAATGGCAAGGATGAGGTAGGGTACCCTATTGCTGGATGAATGAAATGCGGTTGAAATTTATTTTGACTAAGTTTATTTGTGTGAATTGGGATACATGCTTGTGCAAGAGGTGGGATCCTCTCCTAGTTAGTACGGAAGTGGTCAACTTATCTATATCGCATATACGAAAATCAACCACTTTTGTATATGCACATATACAGAAGCTGACCACTTCTATATTTGGGCATATATGGAAGTGACACATGGAATTTTGTATATGCGCATATATGGAAGTGGTTAACTTCCATATATGCACATATATAGAAGCCAGCCACTTACGTATATGCACATATATGGAAGCATACCACTTTCATATATGTGAAATGCACATATATGGAAGTGGTTGGCTTCAGTATATGTTTGACTTCAATATATGCACATATATGGAAGTCAACTAGTGGTCAACTTCCCTAATCGAATTTCGTATGTGTGCATAGACAAAAGCCAACCACTTCCATATATGCACATATATGAAAGTGGTAGGCTTCCTTATATGTGCATATATTAAAGTGGACCACTTCCATATAATATGTGCGTATACAGAAGTGGGTCAGTTCTGTATATGTGCATATATGAAAGTTTACCACTTCTATATATGCACATATATGGAAGTGGTTGGATTCCATATATGCGCACATACATAAGCCGACCACTTCTGTATATGTGCTTATACAAAAGTGGTCAGCTTCTATATATGGGCATATACAAAAGCTAACCACTTCCTTATATGCATGTATATGAAAATGGTCGGCTTTCGTATATGCACATATACGAAAGTAAGAACATTCATATATGTGCATATATGAAAGTGGTTGGCTTCTATATATGCACATATAGGGAAGTGGTTGACTTTCGTATATGTGCATATATGAAAGATGGCCACTTCAGTATATACACATATACATAATTGGTCGGCTTTTGTATATGCACATATATGGAAGTGGTCGGTTTTCATATATGTGCATATACAAAATTCGACCACTTATGTATATGCTCATATGTGGAAGCTGGCCACTTCTATATGTGTGCATATATGAAAGTGGTCGAATTCCATATATGTGAAAATACTAAATCCATATATGAGAGTTGTCGACTTCTGTATACAATCATATACAGAAGCATGTCACTTCCATATATGTGTATATACGGAAGTGTTCGACTTCGATATATGCACATATATGGAATTAGATCACTTTTGTATGTGCACAATGCACATATACATAAGTGGTCGGCTTCAGTATATGTGCATATACAGAATCCGACCACTTCGGTATATGTGCATATACGAAAGCGTGACACTTCCATATATGCACATATATGGAAGCTAACCACTTCCATATATGCGCATATATGGAAGTGGTCGACTTCCATATATATGCATATACAAAAGTGTCCCTCTTTTGTATATGAACATATACAGAAGCGAGACACTTCTGTATATGTGCATATGTGGAAGTCGAACACTTTCGTATTTGCACGTTGGCTTCGGTATATGGCCGACTTCCATCTATGTGCATATATGGAAGCCAACCACTTGCACCATGGCTTCAGTATATGGCCGAATTATTTCTAAGATAGCCTAGCCTACTCTAAACTAGCCTAGCCTACTCTAGCTTAGTTTTCTCTACCCTACCCTACCCTGCTCTAACATACTCTAGCCTAATCTATTCTACTCTAACCTAGCCTAGTCTAGTCTAGCCTACTTTAGTCTACTCGAACCAAGCATACTCTAACCTACTTTAGCCCAGCCTTCTCTATTCTACTCTAGCCTACACTAGCCTAGCCTACTCTAGGTGACTCTAGCCTAGCCTACTCTAGTTGACTCTAGCCGACTCTTGCCTACTCTAGCCTAGCCTATTATGGCTTAGCCTACTTTATCCTAGCCTAGGCTAGTCTACTCTATCCAAGTCTAGCCTAGGTTAAGCTATTCTAGCCTAGTCTACTCTAGCCTAGCTTACTCTAGCCTAGCCTACTCTGGTCTAGCCTAGCCTACTCTAGAGTCTACACTAGTCTATCATGTTATATCCTATCCTAACCTAACCTACTCTAGAGTCTACCTACTTTAAAATAACCTAAAGTTATAAGATTTCACATATATACATATTGTAGTTGAGACATTTAATAAAACACACATTCTAATTAAATCTAAAAGACATTAATTTAATTTTAAAATATAACTTTAGGTAAATAAGCATTTTCACTTTATATTATATAAATATAAACATTCTTTCATTACACATTATATAATTTTAATTAAACAAATACTCACTGTATAATTAATACACTATAGTGTAAAGCTTAATAAAATATTAATTATCTAAAATTTAAAATTATTTGAAAATATATATAAAACTAAATTATATTAATAAAAAATTTAAAAAAAATAATTAAAAGTAAGTTATATCCATTAAATTCTAATTTAAAAAGGAAAAATGTTAAATTCAACTACACTCATAGAATTAAAAATATAATATAGCATATAAATTATAAAATATAGATAAAAAAATATATTTATACTTAACTTAAAAACTCAAAATCGTTTTAAGAAAGTCAATTAAAGTCAATTAATTACGATGAATATCAAATTTGAAAAAAAAGAGTAAAAGAGAGGCAAGTTAAATTAAAAACTCAAAATCATTTTAAGAGAGTCGATTAAAGTAAACTAATTACGGTGATAGAGAAATTAAATTTGATAAAAAAGAGAGAGGCAAGTTAAATTAAAGAAGAATGAGAATTGTCATTACAAGAATGAGAATTGATATCTAAGGAAGGGATAGAGGTGTGCTTACCTTACAACATTGGTTTGCAATGGGTTATGCTTTTGACCAAGGTGTCCGCAATGGGTTATGCTTCTGACCAGGGTGTCCTTCAGAAGTTGAACTTGTAGTTCAAGAATGGAGTGCGAGTCTTGGCATTCACAGGAAGTGATTATTGATTGGAGACCAAGATTTCCTAAATTAATCTCTTCACAATCTTCAAAATATATCTGGTCTGGGAAATCTTCAAATTATATTTCATCGGGGCTATCTTCCTCCATATTCTCATCTTCGAAGATTGGGATGAAATATTTTGTATCCATTGTCTTGTGATGCTTGGCATTGTCCTCTAGATTTTTAGATGGGTCGAACCCATCCTTGGGCACTTGTCCTGCTACCCTATATGTACACTTTTGTATATGCCAATAAACACAAGATTTCATATATGCGTGCTTCCTGCAAATGAAGACACATTTTTCCCTATTATCCCATAGAAGGGGATGTGCGTGTCGATATATGTGTGCTTCTGTATATGTAGATATACATAATCCAACTTCTATAAATGTGAATTCACAGAAGTGAACTTCCAGAAATGCGCATTTATGGAAGGTGCTTCCATATAAGAGTTCTATATGAAATCAAACTAACATAAATGCACATTTACGAAAGCATGCATATACAGAGGCCACCTTCCGTAAATGTGCATTTACGGAAGGCGTCTTCCACACATATTTATTAAAGGAAGCTTCCATATATGCGTTCTTGTAGGGAAGGTGACTTCCATGAATGTACATTTACTGATGACAACTTCCATATATGTGCATTTGCGGAAGCATGCATATATGGAATTCTCCTTTCGTAAATGTGCATTTACGGACGAAACTTCATATATGTGGATATACAAAAGCACACATATATGGAAGTCACCTTCCATAAATGTCCATTTATGGATGAAAACTTTTGTATATGTGCATATATGGAAGTCTGCTTCCCTATATGCATGTTTCTGTATATGTGCATATACAGAGAACAACTTCCATAAATGCGCATTTACAGGAGTGCACATATATAGAACATGCCTTCCCTAAATGATGATGCAACGCCCCACCCCAACGAGGACTGCTTGACCTCTCAGTTGACGGATCTTCCATAGGACAGAACCAGACTAGTCCTTCGGGCCTTCAGTAGACCCCAATTTATACTATAACATACACATGTCCAATTCCTATGCTTGCGTGAATTGATTTCAGGCGCAAGATTCCCACTCACTTTATCGCCAGCTGTGACTGGGCACCTACCCAAAGGTGCTTCGTAATTACGGAATTTAGGTATTTTGATGTGATCCATTACCAATTCTCCCCATTCCTGAATTGGCAGAGTGATAATCCAACAGATGCCAACTCTTCTCCTCTGGACCCTTTCAATGTGACGTTGGGCTATGATCTAGGGCTCAGCTACAAAGCACTTTGAGACTTTGATATTCACGTCTTCAAAAGGTATCTTACCTCTCTTCTTCCGAAGTCCAAGCCACAAATTCTTCTTGTGTTGGATCGATGGTCCATGTCTCCTCGCAACAAACAACTGAGATCGCCTTTTGCACTTTGGGAAGTTGACACTCTGCTACTCACAATTTTCCCAAATCACGCAATCTCCTCTTCTGATTGGATGATTGTCAACGAATCAATATCTTCCCCTGAAGGGATATCCACCGTTCCTTCGATGATTCTTTGATAACTCCTTTTTTTGGAAGATTTCTATGTTGCTAACTCTTTTGAACTTCAACTCTTGCACACTGAAAATTCTACATGCCCTTTGAATCTTTCAAAGGTTTGACCCTTAGGAACTTTCTTAAGTGATTTTCGACCACCAATCTAAAATACCTCTCTCCCTCCCGATCTTTGTGAAATTCTAGGGTGACTCACACTCTTGAGTTCCCTTCTAAACAATTGTGAAACCTCTATCCTTCCTGAGTTTAACTACTCCTTTGGACAAAAGTAATCATTGTCTCTCCTGGTCTTAATCTTCACTGTAAACTTAGAAATCCTGTGGGTTCTGTTCCTAAAACACCTTGCAGACTTCTCCAAACATCCTCTACCTCTCAGAGAAATCTACCCACCTCTGTGCACTCCTTGCAACAGAGAATTTTCCAACCTCTCCTTGGATGACCAAATTCAACAAAGGAGTTGACCTACACACCTCCTGTGTAATTTATGTGCACGCCTTGCACTCCTACCGATAGATAAACCTCGATATCCCTCTTGATATTTTCTAAGATTAACTCAGAAACTGTCAACGCGGTCCTTGCAGACTCATACTGCACTCCTTCCAGGTTTTCTCAGGAAGAGAAAGAATTGAAACTTATTGCTTCCTCATGGAATCATTTACTCAACATACATGAACATAAAATAACAAAATAACATAGAATAAAATAAAATTGCAAACATACCATTCATAATATGAACATAGTGAACATAACACACCATGAATTAGGATCAAATCTTTCTCTATTATATTAATTTGAGTGTTTTGTACATAGGGGTTTTCAACAACTTCTATAATACTCTCTACGATATATCTATCTCCTTCTTACAATTATAATCGACATATAGTTTACATATTCTTTACAAGGATAATCTCATCGAGATTTCCCTCCAACCATTTAAGTTCTATCTTATCAAATTAATACTATTAACTACTAAGGCCTCATATAATACATGATAGGCACAGAAAGATAAGAGCAAAAAGATACAAATCTGTACTGTTCATAAATACATTGACATAATTACAATCCTCCTCGATATGTCATTGACGGTTCATCCTCTTATCCTTTTAATGATACTTTAATTACACCCACATAAAAACTTTTAAACATGCCACGTACTTCAAGATTTTGATTTCTTCAAAATTTGTGTTGGTCGTTGATTTTTCCTCCTCAAGTGCCTTTTGTATGTATGCTCCTGCATCATACTCTAGAAAAAAATTCATGGACTCATGTCCATTAGATCCTACACTATCCTTCCATGTTTCTAGATGTCTGCTTCACTAACCCAATTGGCATCCTCTACGGGGTGTCCTTTCCATTTGAACAGATACTCATAATATGTCTTTCTTCTGGTGTTCTTACTATTCCTCTGATCAACAATCTTCTCCATCTGTGGCTTTTCTGCTATAGACATATTTTTTTCCCATTGAATCTCTTGCTCATCTTTGGGTTCTCTTGTCTCAACTTCCCTGTAAGGATACAGGTCAACAATGTTGAATATGGGTGATATGCCCACATCATATGGAAGCTCTAATTGATAAGCATTAGCCTCAAACTTTCTCAAGATTTTTCATGGCCCAATCTTTTTCATCTTCAATTTGTTTTATGTCCCCCTTGGGAACCTCTCCTTTTTGAGATGTGATAAAACTAAGTCTCCCACTTCAAATTAAATGTCTCTTCTGTGTTGATCAACTCTACACTTGTACTCTTGGCTAGAGTTCTGCAACTATTCTCTGATTTGGCTATGGAGCTTCTGCATTTCTGTAGCGAAATCCTCTGCTCCAACACTCCTAAACTCACTCTATTCTATGTCTCTCAACTCAGACACTCCTCTTGGCTTCATTCCATATATAATTTGGAATGGGCTCCTTCCAGTGCTTCTATTCAGTGAGTCACTGTAAGAAAACTCTGCTTGTGGCAGAATCTGATCCCACTAAGTGCGGTGTTCAGTGACCAAACTCCTTAGCAAATTTCCCAAATTCCTATTCACTACCTCAATCTGTCCATCAGTCTGAGGATGATAAGATGAGCTGAAGGAAAAATATGTCCCCAACTTCTTCCACATTATTATCCAAAAATTCCCAACAAACTTGGTGTATCTGTCTGATACAATTCTCTTTGTTAGTCCATGAAGTCTAACAACTTCTTTGAAAAACAAATTTGCAATGTGTGTTATATCACTTGTCTTTTGGCATGGGATAAAGTGTGCCATTTTTGAAAATATTTCCACTACCACAAATATGGAATCACAACCTCTTTGGGTTCTTGACAATCCCAATACAAAATCCATGCTTATTGCGTCTTAAGACCTCTCTGGTATTGGCAATGGTTGATACAATCTCGTTTTCTGTCTTTTGTCCTTATCATGTTGGAAAATTTTGCACCTGTTAACAAGCCTTTTTATTTATGTTCTCATACCTGGCCAATGATACGAATAGTTCAATTTTGAAAATGTTTTGTCATGGCCAAAATGTCCAGCTAATCCCCCACTATGCTTCTCTTTTAGAAGATTGTCCCTCATGGAACACTTTGGGATACATAGTTGATTTCCTTTAAACAACAACCCATCTTGAATTAAGTATTTTTCCCACTGGCTTCTGTCTCTCAAGACAATATTCATACGTGCCTCATATGCTTCCTTGAAGTATGAATCATCACTATATATTTCCTTAAGGTGTTCAAACCCCAAGGTATTCACTTGAAACTCCTGTAGAATTAAGCATCTCCTGCTTAATGCATCAACAACCTTGTTAGCGTTTCCGGAGATATATTTAATTACAAAAGTAAAATTTTGCATAAATTCAATTCATTTGGCATGTCTTTGATTCAACCTTTCCTGTCTAGCTATGAATTGCAAGGCTTGGTTATCACTGCACAAAACAAATTCTTTAGGAATCAAGTAGTGTCTCCATTTATTTAAAGCTTGTATTTCTACATAAAACTCTTTGTCATATGTGGAGTACTTCTTCTTTGTATCATTCAAATTCTCACTAAAATAAGCAACGAGTCTTTTATCTTGTCTTAAAATAGCTCCAATTTCAACTCCTTTAATAATATGAAGCTCTTCTCTACTTCTTTTGTCCAATTAAAATATTTATGTTTCTTCTTGACTGTGTCTAAAATCGATGCACATATCCCATTGAAATTTCTGATAAACTTCCTATATAAACTTGCTAAACCATGGAAGATTCTAACCTCAAATATGTTTCTCGGTGATGGCCATTCTTTGATTTGTTTTACTTTCTCAGGATCCATCTTCAATCCATTGGCCGAAATTACAAAACCCAAATAAATGAGTTTTGTCTGTATGAAGAAAAATTTCTTCAAATTTATCAGTAGCTTCTCTCGCTGCAGCCTCCTCATCACTAGAGTCAAATTTCTCAAATTCTCTTCTATACTCTTGTTGAATATCAATATATCATCAAGATACACAATCACAAACTTTCCAATGAAATCTTTGAACAGTTCATTCATTAATCTCATAAATGTACTCAGAGAATTTGTTAACCCAAATGGCATGATGATCCATTCATACAGCCCTTCATTTGTCTTGAATGTTGTTTTCCATTCATCACCTTCCATCATTTTTCTCTGGTGGTATCCACTCTTTAAGTCAATCTTGGAAGGAAAATATTCTCCACTTAAGAAATCCATTAAGTCATCCATTCTCGGTAAAATAAATCTGTACCTTATGGTGATTTTGTTGATATCTATTGAGTCTGTACACATTCTCCACCCTCCATATTTTTTTGGACTTAGTACTATTGGTACAACACATGGACTCAATCTTTCCCTTATCAGACCTTTACCCATCAAATATTGGATTTGATTCTTGACCTATTCATTCTCTTGAGGTGTCAACCTATATGTAGTTTTGTTTGGTATACTTTCTCTTGGTATAATATTGATATGATGGCTTATACTCCTTATAGGTGGCAATGAGAAAGGAAGATCATCCATGAATATATCAACAAAAGTTTCTAGCAGTTCCTGAATTTAGTCAGACAAATCCTCCATTGAATTACTTGTCAAAATGACCTTTGGTTTCCTCACTATAGCAAACTGCATTTATTTTTCTTTCTTGACTTCATTTAGGAGTTCTTTCCCACTCATGATAAGTATGATTGTGTTGGCTTCTTCCTTCACTTTCTTGTCTTCAATTGGTAGTAACATGTGTGTCCTACCATTCTTTTCCAAAGTATAGGTATTCTTCCTTCCATCATGAATGAAATCTCTGTCATATTTCCATGACCTTCCAACAAAAGAAGAAAAACATCCATAGGAATCATATCACACAAGATTTCATCCCTATATCCTCCTATATTGAGTTCAACTCAACACTATTTAGTAACCATTACCTGGTGTCCTTTTTGAAACCATGAAACTCTATAAGGGATGGGATGTGCAACTGTTTCCAACTCTAGCTTTTCCACCATCTCTGTATATACTATATTGTCAGTGCTTCCACTGTCAATTATTACTTTGTAGACCCTATCCTTGGCCTTGCAAGCAGTCCTGAACAAACTGTTTCTTTGGACTAGTTCCTCCACTTCCTCCTCTAGTTTCAAGAGAACCTTTCTCAACATCAAAGACATTCCACTCTCTGCACCTTCTGCTTCAACATTTCTCCTTTTAGCTTCTAAAATGTGAGCTTGGCCTCCTACTTATTTCTTCCTCTCTAGGCATTCCCAAGACATGTGTCCTACCTTTCCATAATAAAAACACTTTATTTCACCTCCTCTTCCTCTTCCTCTTCCATGAGGAAAAGTATTTCTTCCACTAGCATATTGTCTCCCTCTAGAACTTCCTCCTTTTTCTGGGTGACTATGAGGTTTCCTTACCTCTTACTTAGGCTTCTGAACTCCATCATGGGTAATTTCCTTGCCTCTGTTCAGACTTCTACCTATACCCCTTTGGCTTTGTTTCCTTTCTAACTTCTCCTTTGCCCTTAAAGCAATCTGATAAGCATATTCCATGTTTCTAATTGTCACCATGTTGATTTCATCCTAAATTTCATACCTTAGGCCATTAATGTACTTGCCTACCTTCTCATCATCATTTTCCCTATGACCTGCTCTAATATTCAACCCGTTAAACTCTTCAGTATACTCCTTGACTGTCATTCCCTTCTACCTCAAATTCTGCAGTCTTCTGAAAAAATTAATCTGATAATCCCTGGGTATGAATTTGGCTTTCATCTTGGCTACCATTCTGTCCCAAGTCTCTATCTTATGCTTTCATGTGCACCTCTTGTCAGCCTGCAGTTCATCCCACCACAATGTTGCATGCCCTTTTGGTCTTGTGACTGCATGTTTGACATTCTTTTATTCTTCAATGTCTTCATAATCAAAATATCTATCAAGAGACCTGAACCAATCAAGAAACTCTTCTACATCCATATTACCTTCATACATCGGGACGTCCATTTTTTCTCTTCCTTCCATCTGTGCAACAACTTTCAGTAATCGTTCCTTTGTAACATCCTTTGCAACAACTTCTTCAGATCCTACTTCTTCACTTTTGGCCTCACTGATGTCTCCAACATTAGGTGCCATTCTTTGTGTTGTCTCCATGACATCCAAATGAGCACAAAGTCCCCTTATCTCTCTTTCTACAACTGGGTCAGGAATAGGACTCTTTCCACATCTCCTTGGAGGCATTGTTCCAAGATTCTTCTTCCTCAGAGTTAAATTTATTTACTGTCATGTGTCTCCTTCCGCCTACATAAAAATTTTGTCGTGCACTCTGATATTTCTTGATACAGTTCCCCACCCCAGTGGGGACTGCTTGACCTCCCAGTCGATGGATATTCCACAGGATGGAACCAGACTAGTCCTTCAGGCCTTTAATAGACCCCAATTTCTACTATAACATACACAGGTCCAATTCCTATGCTTGTGTGAATTGATTTTGGGTGCAACCTTCCCACTCACTTGACCATTGGTTGTGACCAAGCGCCTACCCAAAGGTGCTTTGTAACTATGGACTTCAGGTATTTTGATGTGATCCATTACCAATTCTCCCAATTCCTGAATTGGTCGAGTGAGAATCTAACGGACACCAACTTGTCTCCTTTGAACCCTTTCAATTTGACATTGGGCTATGACCTGGGGCTCAACCACTGAGCGATTCGGTACTTTTCTCTTCACATCTTTGGAAGGTATCTTACCTCTTTTCTTTTGAAGTCCAAGCCATGAATTCTTCTTGCGTCGGATCGACGGTCCATGTCTCCTTGCAACAAATGACTCATATCGCCTTTCGTTCTTCATAGAGTTGACACTCTACTACTTGCAATTTTCCTGAATAGAGAAATCTCCTCTTCTGATCAGATGGTTGTAGATGAATCAAGATCTTCTCACAAAGGGATCTCCATCGTTCCTTTCACGATTCTTTGATAACTCCTTTCTCTGGAAGAGTTCTACGCCACTAACTCTTCTAAACTTCAACTCTTGCATGCTGAAAATTCTATGTCCCCTTTGAATCTTTCAAAGGTTCGACCCTTAGGAACTTTCCTAAGTGATTTTTGACCACCAGTCTAAAAGACCGCTCTCCCTCCTGAGATTTGTGAAATTCAAGGGTGACTCACACTCTTGATTTCCCTTCTGAACAATTTTGAAACCTCTATTCTTCCTGATCTTAACTACTCCCTTGGAAAAAGTACTCATTGTCTCTCCTGAGGTTAATATTCATTGTAAACTTAGAAATCCTCTGGGTTCCATTCCTCACACACCTTGTGGATTTCTCCAAATGTCCTGTACCTCTCAGAGAAATCTACCCACCTCTATGCACTCCTTGCAATAGAGAATTTTCCAACCTCTCCTTGGATGAACAAATTCAACAAAGGACTCGGCCTACTCACCTCCTGCGTAGTTTATGTGCACGCCTTGCACAACTACTGATAGAGAAACCTTGGTATCCCTCCTGATATTTTCTGAGATTAACTCAGAAACCTGTCAACGCACTCCTTGCAGGTTTTCTCAGGAAGAGAAACAATTGAAACTTATTGCTTCCTCATAGAATCATTTACTCAACATTCATGAACATAAAATAACCAAATAACAGAGACTAAAAGAAAATTGCAAACATACCATTCATAAGATGAACATAGTGAACATAACACACCATGAATTTGGATCAAAACCTTCTCTGTTATATTAATTTGAGTTTTCTGTACATAGGGGTTTTCAACAACTTCTTCAACAACTTCTACAATACTCTCTACGATATATCTATCTCCTTCTTACAATAATAATCGGCATATAGTTTACATATTATTTACAAGGAGAAGCTCATTGAACTTT
>SNQJ01S0029399.1:0-17676 GCA_010110895.2 Picea sitchensis | reverse complement strand
AGGAAGTGTATCCAAACAAGGAGAAATAATTGGAGGAGCGAGTTCAAGAAGTAGTATTCAAATATCTACACCGTGTGGAGGTAGTAGTTCATCACAGTTCAATATGGAGGGACATGATCCCACTATTAGGTTAGCATAATTTTTGGGAGAGGCATCTGAAGATGCTAAAAAGAAGTTGTTCATTTGCAAGAATATCTAGGAAGAAGAGAAGATCACATATGAGGACACAAAACTTGTGCAGTTAGCTGTCATGCTAAGAGACTGCACACTAGATTGGTACACGAGTCTATATGTAAACAATCCACCAGAGACAACAAGGACAATTGCATATGTGAAGAAGATATTGATAAATTCATTTCATAAGCTCAGTTCATAATATCAGTACATGAATGAGATGATTGGAATGAGACAACAACCCGGTGACTCTATTTGAGACACTAATAAGAGGTTCAAATGGTTGAAGGGTAAGTTGAAGTATGTCATGAATCACATGAAACATATACATCTCTTTGTGAATTCAGTCTTACCACATCTAAAATACCATTTGAGGCAATAGAATTTTCAAACTCAGGAAGAGGCCATGTAGGAAGCCTTGCAGCTAGAAGAGAACTAGTATCAGAAGACAAATCCAACAAAATAAGATCTAAAGGAGGATCTAAATAACCTCATATTTCAACTGAACCAACACAATGGAAAAGAGAAAAGGAAAGTTATTTTTTGTACCACATGTAGGACAGAAGGACACCATAAGAATGAATGCCCAACTTTCATGTAGTACATGGAAACATGAGTACCGAACCCTTTTCCAACGGGATGACCATGGTGCAAGATTTGTAAGACACATGGGAATGATACATATCATTGTCCAATGATGCATACATACCTTATAGTGTTGATATTATGGTAGTTGAGAGAGGTATTTACCTCCATGTGTAAACCTAACGAGAATAGAATATTTCGGGAATAAATAAGAAACCCTAATGAGTTGGTTAATAACCCTAGAAGACAAGTTGACTCAAGAGGATAATTTGTATTAGCTTATTATCCTCCAAGAGAAGAAGTCGGCCAGAAGAAATATCATATACTAAGTAAATAGGCACCTAGAATGAGAAGTCGGCCCAGGCAGTTAGCTAGAATTAGTATAAATAAAGGAGGCTAGTCTTCACTCTGGTAGGAATTCTCAGAATTGAAAAGAATCACTTGTGTGCACTGTAGTTGCCGATTTTTTGCACAAGCTTGGAGGAGATCTTTCGTTGCAGCTGCTGCAACTAGAAGATTGCATTTTGTCTTGGACTATCTCTTGGTTATGGTTTGGACTATCTGATCAGCTCTTGTTTGGTGCGTTATCCTTGGGGAAAGGTGGGATACCCTTTGTTTGGCTATTTGTCCTAGTTTTTTCTTCTGGAGTGATTATTTGTCAAGGTTAAGGTGCTCGGAGGGTGGATTCAACCTATAGCTGGGTGCTAATAGTGATATTTTTTATGGTAAAACGAGCACATCCATTATATTCTAACAGGTTATGGGACCACACCTACTTCATTCAGTCTAACCACTTGAAGGGAGCATAGCCATAAGGATATTAAGTTCATTGAAGAACTGCCACTAGGGTTTCTAGCAGGAGCAACCACCAAAGCACTACCGCTAGAGTTACTAGCAGGTGCAGTTGTAGAAAACCTAACCCTCTCGTTGAGGCACCTTAAGTGAAGGGATTGACCTAATTTATAGATAGACCAGTGTGCCCTAGCCTAACGCATCTCTTGGTACTCTCATTAAGACAAGACGTCAAGTTTGAATTTTTGGTCAAATCTAGGGTTGACCAAGTCAAAGCAGCCATGACTTACTCTATGAAGTCAGAAAAAAAGTTAGATGGAGATTCTAAATTCAGAGCATGGAATAAAATAATCGACCTCATCCTTTCCAAGAATAAAGTGTTGGATATTGTGAAAGGAAAGATCGTGGAACCAGAGTTTGAAGAAGGAAAAGAGAAGGAACCGCAGAATGTTGCAGTTATGGAGAAGTTCAAGGACAATGACATCAATGCCACGAGTATCATAGTGGACTCTATAAAAGACCACTTGATACCCTACATCTCCCATCTTGACTCATCAAAGAATATGTACAATGCCCTAACAAAATTCTTCTCAGTTAGAAACATTGGACAAGTAATGAGTCTGAAGAATGAGCTCCGTGACATGAAGATGAATGATGATGACATCATAACATCATACTTTGTGAGGATCTCTCAGTTAATATATCAACTACAAGTTATTGAAGATATCATTTTAGAAAAGGAATTGGTAAACATAGTACTCAATGGTCTCCCCAAGATATGGGATGCGTTTGCCGCAAGCATGAACACAAGGAAGGATTATCCTACATTTGAAGAAATTTGGAATTGTTGTGCGCAAGTAGAATCAAAAATCAGTGCAAAAGAAAAACCCCAAAAAAATACAATGACCAAGCCTTCACAACAAGATTCAAGAATTTCAGGAACAAGAGGAAGTTCGACTCAAGGAAGAAGCCAAATCAAGAGAGAGATATGTCAGAAATACAATGCTTCGACTATCAAAAATATGGTCACTACAAGAATAATTGTCCCAAGATAAAGAAAAGGAAGGAGACACACGAAGCATTAGTTGCCAAAGAAAAGGAACCTTCAAATAAGACTAAGCAGGATGAAACAAACTTCTTCCTATAAAGACAAGGTAACAATACTCTTCTTAGTTTTTGTACATATCTTTATTGCATAGTCTTTGTACATATCTTGAATATCTATCTCTTAGAAGATAATATGTTCCAAGAAAAACTATACCTATGGAAGAACAAGAAGATAAGGATTTCTATAATTATACAAGTTAGATAATACACATGAAAGGATGAAATACAAATCATGTGGAAGCTATTACAAGATAAGACAAAATCATAATTAATCTTGAAGAAACTTAGAAGAACCAAAGACAAACAAAAGTCAACAATCAAGAGGAAATTGGAGAAATACTTATGACACCTTACAGAAGGCAATAAGGATGCAGACGGAAGCATGGATTATGGAGGGAGCTGATTATATATTTCCAAAAGAAAAACATGCACTCATACATGAAGCAATGATTAGGAGGGAGTTAATCCTAGTATCCATTGAAGATGATGAATTATATATCCATGGTAGCATCCATGAAAGGTAGTACGTGTTCAATTCGACCTTAGAAGAAGTCTTCTTCAAAGAGAATCCTTAAATTATCCCTGGTTGTCCATCCACATCCGTGATCCTATGATGAAAGAAAGAAGTGGAATCTCTAGGGCATGGAATCTACAAGAAACTCCATGGACCCCAGAGATAAAGAGAAACATGAGGAATAGCATGAAGATTCCAAGAATGAAAGGAAAGCCATAACAACTAGTCATTCTATCAAGAATCACAATATTACCAGCCTTATATGAACTCACTAAAATAAATCAAGCAAGGGAACTGAAAGTTGTGATGAAGAATAGTGTATGGAAGAATTATGAATGAAAGCATTGCAATATCTAGAACTAGAGATTCTCCCAGATGGAGGGAAAAGACTATGATGATTACTCGTTCCAGTAAACTAGGCATACCTCTACATAAGTCATTATATCATGTGCAATGTCCATGGGTTGGAGTTCTACATCATATGAATGCAAAGATTGTTCCCCAGAGAAATTGAACAAAAAGCGTATGAAGAGAAAACTCAAGGCTTTGAGGCATACCAGAAAGAGACCCTTGTATGTATATGGAATAAGACAAATTGTTGGAGAACCTCCAATGCACAAAAAAAGCATGGTGAATAATTTATATAACAAAGATATTGTATCAGAATGATTACTCAAGAGATCAAGATTATGGATTCCCAATCCATGACAAATATCTCATGATGACAGAAGAAGTGCCACATGGATATGTTCCAGTTTAACCCTTGCCACGATGTTGTGAGCTAGCATGAACCAAAGAGGAATTGAACAATGATATACTTTATTGATCAGAGCTATATGAAGCCTCCATAGAAAATCAGTGTTCCAGACCAAAGTACATTTGAGATCAAGAATTACATTCTTCGTGATGAAGTTCAGAAAGGAGATATATCATCTGTAAATGTCCATGGGTTGGAGTTGTACATTAGATGAATGCAAATATTTTTCTCCAGAGAAATTGGAGACAAAGAGAGCATGAAGAGAAACCTCAAGGCTTTGAGGCATACCAGAAAGAGACCCTTGTATGTATATGGAATAAGACAAATTAGTGGAGAATCTCCAAATGGCACAACAAAAGCGTGGTGAATAATTTATATAACAGATATATTGTATCAGAATGATTACTCCGAAGATCAAGATGATGGATTGCCAATCCATGAAAAAATATCTCATGATGACAGAAGAAGTGCTACATGGATATAAATCAGTTTAACCCTTGCCACGATGTTGAGAGCTAGTATGAACCAAAGAGGAATTGAACAATGACACTTCTTTATTGATCGAAGCTATATGAAGCTCCTTCAGAGAAAATCAGTGTTCCGCACTAAAGTGCCATTTGGAGATCAAAGAATCACATCTCCGTGATGAAGTTCAGAAAGGAGTAGCGTGGTTCTCCAATATATATCTCCATAGATGAGCATATAAGCAGACATTTTGCAAAGCTTCTGTCCAATATGAAAGAGATTGTGTACTCAAGTTGGTGCCTCGGAGACGACTTCCATTTTAAAAGGGAAGAGATGACTCCCCAAGTTGGGAGGGAGCACCGATGTGTTATTCATTGATGGACAATCATTTTTTCAGTTCGAAAAATGTTCCAAGATAAGCAGTTCCTTTCCAATAAGGAAAGTGGTTTAAGAAATTACTAAACGTAACATGAATTCCTTCAGTTTCAAAAATGGCTCAGATCGAACGGGTCATTTTCGTGAATGAAACTAAGGTTCAATGGATTGCTGTACCATAGACAATCCATTTCCCCTACTGTGGTTAACATGGGAATGGTCTAGGAGGTAGCCCTCTCTCTGAGGGTTACTCAAGAAGACTAGCTTGCCTCGCAGACAATGATTTCCCATTGTGGTTAACATGGGGAATGGGTTCATTTGGAGGTTGGTGGTGACAGCTCATTTCCTAGAAAATGGTCTCTAAATTACCATTCAGAGGGAAAATCCATCTCTCCAGGTTGCAACTTTGTTTAGTGTTGGAGGAATGGCTCCAGTGGGAAATGTCTCCAGGTTCAACAACAAAAGGACAAACATTCCTTTATGGAAGACATCTATCTTCCAGTTTAAGAATTTGTCTAAAGGCCCAAGGAATGGCCTGTGGTGGGAATGGTCCGCAGTGGTCAGAAATCCGTGACAATTATTCTTCCTGTTTGAGAAGAATAGTCCATAGCTCATCATTGAAGGTTGTTTTACCTTTGAGGGCAAATGATTTTCCAATATATCTCAAAAATGTGAGTGGAAGAATGGCCCAGATGATTCAATTTATATCATAACATTGCTTTTGTGCAAGTTGATATCAGATGATTTTAAGGAAGACTGTATGTCTCTAGACAAAAGATGTATAAATTACCATGGTGGATGTGTTCCATTGTTTCCAGACCATACGTCACCGATCAAGCACCTGTGTACAATTTGGTGTGGTAGTTTACCACTGTATTGTAGTTGTGTAATACTATGTATAGACACAATTATGTTCTATTTAATGATATTGTCCCCGATTTCCTTGAAGACTATCAACGTTGTTTAAATGATTATCATCTAGATGAATGATCACTGGACAAATATTTCCCAAATGGAAAATGAGTTCAAGACATTTATCTTCTAGGACATGTGTCTGATTATAAGAATGAGCTCTTGTGTCACCTGTGGTGTGAGTGACTTAATTAAACATACTCACTAGACAGAGCGGTTTCAAGAGATGATGAACCTGATGACATTGATGTGAGATGGATGGTGCTCATGATCTCCAACATGAGATAGTTCATACAACTAAGGTTGGATGCTACCAAGTGAATGGTATGTTTATGCTCAAAACCATTACCTGTACACCTAGCTAGAGGGGAGTGTTGATATTATGGTATTTGCGGAAGGTATTTACCTCCACGTATAACATATGAGAATAGAATATTTTAGGAAGCAAGAAGAAACCCTAATGAGTTGGATAATAACCCTAGAAGACAAGCTCCACTCTCAAGAGGGTAATTTGTATTAGGTTATTAGTCCTCCCAAGAGAAGAAGTCAACCAGAAGCAGCCATCATATACCAAGCAACATGCACCCAAAATGAGAGAAGTCGTCCGTGAAGTTAGCCACCAGTATAACATAGGGAGGCCAGCCCTCATTCCAAGCAAAACATTCTCAGAATTGCAGAGAACACTTGTGCGCACTCGCAGCTCCTCTAAATTTGTGCGCAGTTTGGAGGAGAGTTGTCGCTGTAGCCGCTGCCAGCCAGTAGACTGTGCCTTGGCTTCAACATCTCTTGGTTATGGTTTGACCATTTGATTATCTCCTTTGTTTGGTGCGTTATCCCTGGGAAAGTTGCACTACCCCTTGTTTGACCATTCTAGCCTAGTTGCCCCGGAGTGATTCTCGTCAAGGTTAAGGTGGATTTGAGGGTGGCTTCACCATGAAGTTAGTGACACAGTGATATTTTCCATTGTAAAATGAGCACATCCATTATATTCTAACATATAGTACCTAAGAGCTCATACTAGAATTTTTTCAAGTCAATGGGCCATGATTATAAAGACTGTAGGACAATGGAACTAATGAGGGAAATAAATTCATACACCTATAACGTGCAGGAACAAATGATGATTGGGAAATATGCACCACAATTAACCATGCACCCACCTCCATACAACACTGTGAAGCAACAATATAGTACAATTCAATCGCAATATAATAACGTGCGGACACATTATAACCCCGTGCAATATAACCAGGTACCTCACAAATGCACCATGAGGAGATCAAACTAGATATATAGGTGGATGATGAGTTAGAGTAGGATTTGAAAGAGTTAGGGGTCCAGTAGTGTGCGACAACTTCCAACAACCAGGACATTGTGCGTATGGAATGTCCACTTTCACCTACGACATGTATGTATTATTGCACAAAAGGGACCATGACAATGTAAGATTGCCTGACATTGGGGAAGATAAAGGATAAGAGTGGATTCCAAAATAAATGTCTAGTGGATCTCTGCAAAATCCAAATCTAATGGAATAAATATCAATATAGTCACATGTGGAGGGAGATAAGATAGGACCCGATGCAGTAAGACCAGATCCAACACAACATCGATGGGTGAATAAGAATATTGAACCAAAAAATATTGATGTGTGGAATATAAAAGAGACATCTGCGAGGCCAGACAGTAATTTGTTAAACCAGATGTTGCATCTACATCATATACGCAGTATAAATTTAAAGAATGAAACCAATGTAAGAGATGTGTCATCAATGGATCATACCAACAAAACAACACCTTTAATACAAATAAGTACCATAAAGAATTTTCTGCAATTTTGTGTGAAGTTACTGAATGACCCATCATCTACTAAAGTTTTGCAAAATATGTTAGAAATATGTAACAAAAAGGTAGAAGGGAAGTTAGAGAAGAAACCAATTATTCATCTCCATACAAGAAGGAGGACAAGAAGGAAATTTAGACTGAATGCTAACATTGGAGATTTCAATATGTGGGATATTATACTGGACTTAGGCTTTGAGGTAAGTGTGTTACCCAAGAATAAATGGTAGTGTATGGGAGAGCCCACAATAGGAAATTCATCGGTCTAGTTGAAGTTAGCAAATCAACACAAAGTTCTACCAATTAGAAGGCTTAAGGGTGTGACAATATATTTGGATGGAGTGTGCACTTAGGCAGACTTTGAAGTAATATAAATAGTGTATGGTAAAACACCTTATCCAACATTGCTTGGCTTGGATTGGGCATTCAATAACCATTCCATCATCAACTAGAATAAAAGGAAGATGAAATTAGAATCAACATAACACAGATTCATTGTGCCATTAGATCCATCAGAGGGAAGGCTTGTAGAGCCCACTTTCTTAGATCTAGAGGAGATAAAATAGCTACGCAAAACCACCACGCGAGAAGAAGATTATGTTAACCCAATTATAGATGGGGTACTAAGTTGGAGGATCATCACGTCATGTGATTCTGAATTAGATACAGGTTTATGGAATTGGCAACAAATATTACATGAAGTCTCCACAAGAAGGTGTGCAAGAATGGACTGCATAGTAAGATGGGTGGGTACCAAGATAAGAGAAATTGCCAATTTTCATGGGGTGAATGAATTAGAAGAATTACTAACAAGATAATGAGAGGTAGTGTTAGAGAATCAGAGGCTCTTAGCCTTGAACATTGCACTCATAGAAATACCTACAAGATGGTGCAGTGTGCACAAAGAAATAGTTAAGGACCAGTACCAATGTAAGGGGTTACTGCGCATCAGATTTGACACAGAACATGTCAGCAATAAAATGTAGAGAAATGATGGACAAGAGTCACCAAAAAAACATTTCGTGAAATGAAATACATAATGGAGGATGACACCACAAGAAGAATGGCCTCATCACTTCATCCATACATTGGAAGGAATTCTGGGAAAGTGGTACATAGACCAGGAACAACATAGAGGCACTGCAGAATGGACAACACTACAACATAATTTTATAGTAACCTTCTCATTTGAAAATGATAAAATAGATAAGAAGGGAAATTTTTATTGATGAATCATAGGCCGAACTCATGATAGAATACCAACAACAGAACAAGAAAATAGTCGAATAACTATTGTCATGCTATCATGTGGAAGAAGAAGCACCAAAGGAAAATGACCTGCACAATATTCATATTACATAAATTGAAGGAGAAAGAGAGGTGGAAGGTCCATCGTTGGAATCAAAAATATTTGCTGCACCTATCAAAGTGAAGAAATTCAACATTGGGACAACTGATAATCCTAAAATGGAAAGTATTGGAGATTATTGGGATGAAAAAATAGTGGAAAGAATAACAGAGTTACTGCGCGAATACAATGACCTGTTCCCAAGAACCTTTATAGAGATGAAAGACATAGCATGATAACTAGGAGAGATGAAGATACCTCTCAAACCTGAGGCAAGACCTATCAGATAGAGACCTTGCATATTAAATCCAATATACAAGCATAAAGTAAAGGTTGAAATTGACATAATGTTAGGAGATGGTATCATAGAACTAGTAGAGGAATCTGAATGGATAAGTCCTATGGTAGTGCAAGAAAAGAAACGGAAGATAAGGATTTGTGTAGATTTGATAAAGCTGAATGATGCTTTCCTGCATGAACCTTTTCCCACCCCTTTCACAGATGAGGTATTAGAGAATGTGGGAGGCTAGGAAGATTAATCATTTACAAATGAATTCTTAGGTTACCATCAGATCAAAATAACTCCAAAACACAGGTATAAAACTAATTTTTCTATAGAATGGGGATCATACTAGTACACCGTCATGCCTTTTGGGCTGAAGAATGCACCAATCATATTTTCAAGAGTAGTCACAGCTTCCTTTAAAGAATTCATACACCACTTTTTAGAAGTATATCTGGATGACTGGACTGTATATGTTCTGTTAAAGGACCATGTAGAAGTGTTAAGGATAATGTTGGAAAGATAAAAGTCAGTGTCAGATATCATTGAATATAAATAAATGCATTTTTGGGACACCTTTTAGAGTACTGTTGGGACATATAGTTTGTAAACAAGGGTTATTGGTGGATCCTTCTAATATTGCAGTCATTGTTAATTTACCGCCGCCAAAATCAGTGCACCGGTTGAGAGAAAAATTGAGACATACAGGCTATTACATAAAATCACTACGCCAATGGAAAAACTCCTCAATAATGATATCAAATTTTAGTGGAATGAGGACTGTCAATGAAGGTTGGACACCTTAAAATAAAATATGGTCACAACACCTATCCTAGTATTACCAGACTGGGAAAAGACATTTCATCTGCATGTAGATGCATCAACCATAACATTTGGAGCAGTTCTAGGGCATCCAAGAGTAGGGGAATTAGACCATCCTATAGCCTTTGGAAGAAAAAAATTGTTAGAATCAGAGCAGAATTACAACACCATGGAAAGAGAAGGCTTAGCCATGGTATATGCACTTTAGAAGTTCATGCACTATTTGCTAGGAATTTTTTTTAAGATGTTCATAGATCATTCTGCCCTAAAATATTTAGTCAATAAGATAGTGTTTGGGGGAGGATCTGTAGATGTTTGTTGTTATTTCAAGAATTTGATTTTGAAGTGATAGTCAAACTAGGGAAGATGAATTCCAAACCAGATCACCTGTCAAGGGTCACTAATGGAGAGGAACCTACCAACTTGGAAGACAACTTCCCTGATGTGTAGTTGTTTACAATACAAATAACTGATGAATATTTTGCTGAAATTATTGAATACTTAAGAACAACGATTGCGCCATAATAATTTAGCACTTTGAAGAAGAAAAAATATGGTAGTCAGAGATGCAAACTATCAACTGAATGGAGGAAACTTGTATAAAATGGGCGTAGATAACGTTTTGAGAAGGTGTGTACTAGAACATGAAAGGCCTAGAATTTTGGCAGAAGCTAATGAGAGAATAGTTGGAGGACATTATGCAGGAAAATCTACCACACATAAGGTATTGTGTGCATGAGTATGGTGTCCAACACTCCACACATATGCCAAGGAAGATTTCCAACAATGTGATGTTCATTAGAGGGTTGGAAAACCCAACAGAAGGGACAAGATGCCTCTGAGACCACAAGTAACTTTGTAGGTATTTGAAAAATGGGAAACAGACTTTGTTGGGCCAATCCATCGACCAACAATAAGGTTAGGAGAAAGATATATCATTACTGCGACATAATAATAAACAAGATGGGAATAAGAAACACCAGTCAAAGACTGCAGTGCAAAGACAACAAAACACTTCCTATTTGAGCAAGTGATCACTAGATTTGGATGTACAGGAATTTTGATGAGTGACCAAGGTACTCACTTCATCAAAAACACTATCAGGGATATGACTGAGGAGTTTGAAGTCTATCACTAGAAGAGTAGACCTTACCATCCTTAGGAAAATGGAATAGTAAAATCCTTCATTAATATCTTGAAGAATGCTCGGGTGAAGATCTATAATGTCAACAAGGATGATTGGGATTTGAAAATACCAAGAGTAATATGGGCATACAACTCTACATGCAAGATGTTGACAGTACATACACCATTCAGGTTGGTGTATGGGCAGGAAATAGTAGTACCATTAGTATTTCTAGTACCTAGTCTGTGCATAGAAGCAATTACCAACATGAAAGAAAGAGGCACAATAAAGGAAAGGATAAGTCAACTAATGGATATGGAAGAGGATAGAATTTTGGTAGGATTTCATCGATAAGTATAGAAAGAAAGAGACAAATCTCAGCATGACAAACATATCAAGAGGAAGAGTATCAAGGAAGGAGACCTGGTCTTTCTCTATGACAGTAAAATTTTTCAACATCCTGGTAAGTTTAGAATGAATTTGCTAGGGCCCTATGAAGTAAAGAGTGTCACATATGGGGAATATGTACAACTAAAGGATATTGAATGAACATAGCTGAAGGGAATGATCAACGAGAGTCGATTGAAACTGTATAGGGACAATCGACCTCTTCACAATTAGAAGTTACAATGCAGTAAGAAAGAAATGTGCACAGTGTACTATAGTAGAAGCTAGGATAGAAAAATGACAAAAAAAAATAAAAACAAGAAAAAGATGGAAAAAGAAATACAAAAACAGAAAAGAAAGAAAATACAAAAAGTACTGGGAAACATTGTGCACAGAAAAAGTGGACTCGATGCGACAAACAAAAAAATAACCATGCGTAGTAGATGGGTAATAGAAAGAAAACACTGTGCACTAACGAAAAAATCATAGTGGAAATGCATGACACACTTAAAATTTCCAACGCACCCGAAAAAGGACAAACAATTAGAAAAGATAAAAATTACTATTATGACCAAAAGTATCCAATTGGCGACATTTATGAAAATTAGATGGAACGTACTCGTAAAGATTTATTGCATTAATCACAGCCAAGAAAGCTTTTTCAAGAAGTTTCACGACATTGATGACACCTTCTATATAAAGGAGAAATATGGATAGATTACAACTTATTTTGAAATTGAAAACTCTTAGGGATAGAGAGCACACAGAGACAAAGCGAATAGACGAATGCACATTGCGAACCAGTGGAAGCCCATTTGGAAAAAAACAAGCAATACCCACGTTGACACCACTAATGATGGGTGCACTGAGCAAACCGTGAGGACAACCCACATGAGAATTAGGGAACCACATGAAATTGTGGATTCCGAGAAAGAAATGGTTCACAGAGAGGGAGTAGTCGATGTGGATGCAATTCTCTCCCCGTTCGTTGAACCAAAAATCCCTACAATGGTGGTAGAAGAGGCACAAGCTCCAAAAATGACTTCCATGGAGATAGATAGTGCATAGGGCCACCAAATAAATGACACACAAAACCTACAGCAACCTACGAGGTCCAAAGAAGACCAAAGAACATATGGTGAAGCAAGCGTGCACACAAAGGCTGCAGCGTGAATACCACAACCTGAAGTAGGATCTGCATAGAAAAAGGAGGGGTTGGTTGAAGATCTGACCAGGAATCTTGACTCAGGCATAGATCACAAACAAACGAAGGTTGGTGTTGACACTCAGAAATCAAATGTGTTGCAGCAAATCAATCCCGAGGCAACCTCAAACCACTTTGGATTGGAAGTTTCCCTCCCCCAACCCGAGAGGGATCTCTCGAACAATGTCACAAAATAATCTTCAGTAAGCATGAAAAAGGTGGGCAGATTTATGGGTAAATGATGGTCTTGGATTTTTTAAAGTTTGCGGGTTAAACCAGGGAAATGGTCCATTGGGGATGGAGTCAAATGAAAACCAAAGAAAGGAGATAATAGCAGTAATCAAATAACTTGTGGAAAGTGAGGCTAAGTAAGTTTATCTTTCAGCGCTTTGATAGTCATGATGCGGTAGAAGAAAAATGAAAGGAAAGGCCGATGTAGCAGAGAATATATGCAGAATTCTAGAAGTGTAGACTGGTCTTACACCGACTGATATCTGGTGCCGAGGAAAGACAAAAAACAATTATAGAAAACAAACATTCATTCTCTATAGTAGTGGTCGTACTAAAGTATAACGAAGCACATCAGTTAGATGAAAATGAAATTGTAATACAGTCGTGACGGAATAAGGAAGAAATAACATTATGATAATGAAAACACATCAACTATGAGTAAGGAGCATATCAAATGAATTCTAAACAGATTTAACACAGTTGAAATAAAGAAGAACATACTGAAAGAAATCGACCGTGATGAATCTCATAGTCACAAGTAAAATATCATCTTTATTTCTCCAATCTGGCTTACAAAATAACTCAGCATTACACAAGGAACCCCTCTTCATAAGAGGTTTTCCCCCCCAGTGCACTCTCGTGCCCCGCCTTTCTCTGTTACATACATCCCTCGATTATATCAATCAGTCGCACTCACAATACATTACATAAAAAGGAATATGAAATGATTTTCATTCTGGAACTCTATGACTACCAGGCACATAATATCTGTGACCACCTCCTGCATACTTTTAATAAGGGAACGTGTAATATGCTCATCACCTGAAATGTTGTATGAGTTTTGTCGTATTTAAATGGCATGATAATTTGAATTGGGTTTTTACTCAATTTTTGTATCACTCCCACGAACACCATTCTGATCTTGAACTGAGGCTGATCCAGTACTCAATTGAAAGTTTTGCAATCTTCTGTCTTCGTTATGTTCCAACCGAGCTATTTGTTACTTCTGCATAATTAAATTTCCCAGAGATTTAATACAGAGGAATTCTATAGTGCATTGAAATGAGTGGCTAACTCTATTTTCAAACATTTGGATATCATCCTTGACGAATCCGTAGATTGTTATTCAAAGTTGTATCAGAATCATTCCCAGGATGCTTCAAAATAATATCATCCTCAGCTTGGAAAAGTTGACCGTTACTTTTGAGCACTCTCTGAACTTCCAAAAGGCGATTATGTATGTTACAAGAGATAGCCCTCAACTATAAATAGTCCACATCTATACAACTTTGGTTGAGCACAAACTCAACTCCATTCCCAGTCATGGGGTCTATCAGAAATATATTATGAGAACAGGTAATATGTTGATCTTGTCGTGATTCAATTTTGAGAAAATGTATGCAACCTAAATCATCCCCTCGAATACCTTTAATATGATCCATCCAGTACATGATTTTTATACCAATAGTCATCATCCCACTGGTATCATCTTCTCCGTGGGAAGGGCCATGAGGATGACCAATGTTGGCTCCTTGTACTGCGTTGATGTCAGATATAAGCTCAAGGTTTATTTCATCTTTCCACCTACCTTGTCGTAAAGTCTTCACCTGTCTTATCACAGTATCTATTACTAATGCATTGCAGAATTCGTGCAAGACAACATATAATATTGCAAATGGATTTTATGCCACAACCATTCTATGCTCTAGATCATCTCCAATAATAAACCTTTGTGGTTCAGTAAGTTTCACCAGTCTACTCCTCTCACCTACAAGCAACTCTAAATGCATTATTCTCCAGAGAGACATATGCCCATGATAGCCCAGTGTAACCTGAACTTTGAATTCCCCTTCAACAGGCAATACCACTCTACCATCAGATACATTTACACTAGAAATTTCTTTTGGTCGAGATACTTCCAACAATTGTGATCGTAATAGTGTGTTCAACTTAGGCAAGGCTACCTCTCACTCTTCACCAGCAAGCATTGTTTTCTTACTGATATCTTCAATGCATTTATGCAAGTGATTATAACTTCTTGTGGAGAGAACTTCAATAGCAGATGGAACATCATAGGCAGTGTTGTAGACTTTCATTGACATCTAGTGAAGATAAATCTTTCTTTGACATTGCAAGATAACATAGGCAATAGCTAAAACCCGCGCCAATGCAGTAAGCAGCCATGTCGACACTCAAAGATTATGTGTTGAACGCCATACAGCCTAAGAAGTAACTTCAAGTGTGTAGGCACAAGAAGGTTCTTGGATTGAACATGTGGATACTGTTATCTGCTTATGAAGTAATTTGATCCAGGGGTCCATTGCCACCTTCACTGTGTATCCAGAGGCAATAAATTATCAAGAGAAACATATTCATCGAGCATGGTTCCTCTGCACCGTAGCCCTGCAGCTTTAGATTTTTGGCTCGTTTTTTACACAACGCATTAAAACGGTTCTTAACAGCATTGTCAGTCCTGCCAGGGGAATCTCTCTGACCTATCTGCAAGAGCCATAATCAGTAGTCCATGCGTGGCCAATGAAAATGCAACATGTCCATAACGCCCACATGAGCCAGCGCGCCACCAAATAGGTCAGGTCTCTGATTTGTACAAGCTGCAACAAGAAGTCCACTATTACCGCTGGGAATAAATTCAGGTAGCCATTTTCCAGAAGACTGTTCTTTATCGCTTGAACAAAACCCTATGTCTTCAAGTGGTAGATTCTTTTCAAATATACTTGAAAGGGCATGTAGAACAACTGATATCACACCCAATGATCTTTTCCTATAAGAATCTTGCTTAAGAGTATTTTTGTCATGTTTATCCGTCAGCCATAATGTTTTCAAAAGGAACGGACTTTCTCTAAATTTCAACCACTCAATAGCAACTTTAACCATTGGAACTACCTGATTCCACGACCAATTTTGAATGCCCTAACCATAAAGAGAAAATTCATCATCTTGCACATGCTCTACTGAATTAAAAGCCTTGATGGAAGATCCATGCCCAGTTCCAGGTTCCCCATCTTAGCGCATGCAGGGAGAATGCTGGAAGACGTGAATTCGTCGGGTTTGATGGTTGTTTCTTACATTTGTTGAAAGAGTCTCAGTGCCTCTTCTGCAAACCCGTGCCTGGTGTAAACTTCAAACAAGGATTTTTTCTTAATGCACACCTGCAAAATAGAAGCATATGTCGTGGAATCCAGTGGGTTATTCATCGTATACAAATCATGCAACGCTTCTTTCAATTGACCCTCTTTACATAGCGTTCGGATCTCATCGAGGATATTTTTATCGGTTTTTTCTTGAGTACTAAAAACCTTGGTGCCAGTATTTATAGGCAAAAATTGGAGGATAGCAATACAAAACAACAACAACTTCTTCTTTCGGCTAGTTAATGGGTGTGGCATTGCCATTGCCACCCACATAGCTTAGATATTACTTTGCACGTAAAATTCTTTGAAAAAATGCCTGTATGGAAACCATGCAAGGGATGATGTTTCATAGAATATGTTGATTGAAAAATGTGCCCAATTATGTTTGGGGCAATGTTGTCATTAAATACACACCAAAAATTGTGAAGCCCAGAAATGCAATCTTGAACCACCTTGCCCATTTCCCAAGATTTGCAATAAGTTGGCCAATAAACTTTGGGGAGACATATCCAAATATGGGAGTGGAGTTGGCACTAAACAAAGGATTCTGAGCAAGTTAAAGTCTCTCAATATGTCACAGCCATTCAAATTCCCAAGGTATGCCTCCCGTTAAGACATTATTAGATGGTGAAAGCTTCAAAAACTGAGAGCAATTTCCAAAATCTGTTACAACAGTTGGGACCTCTAGCGCGTCAGTCAAAATAAAGGGAAAAAAACCCATGGTGCGGTCCCCACGCAAGCATCCCAACACAACCATGGTATTACCGTGCATTCCATAGAGAGTGCAGGCCATGCCAACACTTTTGGATTACGTGGAAAAGTTGAATTATTTGGACCACGATGTGGCCGACGCTGGAAAATTCCCACAATTTGCACAATAGGTATACATAGACAACATAGGCAGAGGACCCTTCAATGACCCTATACTGCAACCAAAACCATGGGTAGCTGGCTCGACCAACACACGTATCCTCAACTTTATAGAAATTCACCATTTTGGCAGGGAGAAGGAATTAAGAAACTACGTCAAGAAGTTAATGGATATCCTCCATGGACGGCTTTTATGGCTGGAGCAACCTGTCTCAATCGATGCCGAGTTGATTTTCTTCATCTCAGGTCTGTCGTCCTTGGGCGAGAGTCCCGCATAGTACCTGGATGAGAAAAAAAAGGAGAAAGCGCTTGCTGAGGAGATGAAGAAAACCTATGGCATAGAGAGGGGCTCACATGATATAATTGTAAAAATAATCAGTGACATAGCCACAATAATGGCCACAAATATTATGGCCTACATAATGTGAAGAAAGTGTTGCAAGGAGGAAGTCCCTGCAGGGGTTGTCCCAACTGCAACACAGTGCGCCAATGGCACCATGCTCAACTGGGCTCCCTATTTATTGAACCTATTCCTTGATGACTACAAAGAGGTGTAGGACTTGGGGAAAAAGTTTCATTACTCATGACTATTAATTCTGATAGCATTAGTTGTTGATTAAGGTTGGTTTTCATTGATGTCAACCCTTGAAGAAAGTTTGGTAGCAGAAAGGTTTAGGTAATGGACCCAAGTTTGTTTGATGTATAATGGTATGAGTTTTAATATATTTGA
>SNQJ01S0029398.1:5687-65806 GCA_010110895.2 Picea sitchensis | reverse complement strand
TTTTGTAGAAATTTATGGCTTCACCCAATATGTCACCAATTGTTGTTCTAGGCACCAACACCTTCCCTTTTTCTTGTCTCATTTATCAAAGAGTCATTTTATCCCAAGAAATAGGAACCCTAGTTTTCTAATCATAAGACTCTCTTGACTTGTTAAAAAAGCTAAGTCATGTCCATGATCTTCATTGCAATTTTCTTGAACTTTCACTTAGAGTTTTTCTCATTTGCATATCATTTATTTTGGCTATATCAGAAAGTTAATGTTTTCCTTATCAATATAGTCAATATTGAAAAATTTATAGTTTCTCCTCTGACACATAACATCACTGAAAAATTAGAAAAAAATTGAGTTTGAGTTTTAGTGTATCGGCGACCATAACATTGGTGTCACTGATACACTAACAAAATTCCAACCATCTCCCCTAATACACCAATCACTACAAAGTTGGTGATTTCTACTTTGTGTATCACTGTGGATGGGAGAATCTTCACCTATACATTGACATACATCCACCCATCCTTGTTGATACATTAACTACTTCAATTGTGATAGCTTCTCCTCCCCATATTTCCACTAATGACACCATAACCAATGATACACGGGAGGACTCATCTTCTAGAAAATATTTATAAGCTATAAATATCATCATGGTTTATGTTATCACTACCTATACACTAATTGAAATCAAATGATGATCATTGATATATCCTTTCATATCGTTTTGCATGCCAAAGGATAAAAAATGTTATAAAATCCCTCAAAAGCCTTTTAGTTTAACCATTTTCACCGAGAGAGAGTATTGGAGCGCACTTCAGGAGAGGAACCCCATGACAAAGGGGCTCTCTTAAAATCATACCCTTTCTATCCATGTGTCAATCTCAAGTGCCAAGTAGGCTCCATTCACTTTTCCATGCCATCTTTCCCATTATCTCTTTGATAAGTTTTGGTTTCTTTGTTTAACATGAGGTTAGCACTAAATAAGGCAGTTCTAATTTAGATCCATCACCCATTATACTCTTCCATGACTTACCCTAGTCTTATCGGCCCCTTGCACCATCCCTCTACTCTTTTACTTGTGCTCTAACCATTAAGAACCCAAACCACTTGGAAACTTCATCCATAGAACCCCTAACCCTCGAGCCGAGCAGATTTGCCTTCATGAACTATCCCTAACCCTATAGAACCCAACACCATGGCCTTTCCTGAAATCTTTACTCCTTCTCTTCGACGACCCTAATCTCTTTGGAAGGTTTGACCAGGGTGTTGTAATCCTTGAGATGCTTCTGGCTAGGAAACTATGCCAAGGCATCCATGAAATTGATTAACCATTTTTTGGTTGACCTATCTTAGAATAAAGATTTTAGTTGATTTATTTGGGTCTGTTTTACCAGTCTTAGAATATATAATAGATAAATATTAGAAGGAAAAGTTTATTTGTTTCAGTCACCTTTAAATTTGTAAAGATTATGACATAAGAAATAAGAAGAAATAAAACTAAATAGTGAAATAATATATCTATGATAAATACTATTTAACTTCCACATAGAAGAAATGATCATTAAATTTGTATCTAAACTAGAGTAATGTTTGAATAGAAAATAATTTTTCGTTTCTGTTAAAACAAAAGGAATAATAATATGTAAACATAGGTCTTCTTAATACTTACAGTACATTCAAGAAATCTGTGACCTTTAAAGATACCTTTGTAGAAAATGATGGTAGTAGTCATGATAAATCATCACATTCATGGAAATATATACATTTAAGAAGAAATTTAAGAATATGGAAATAACATAGAAAGGAGAATTACACAGAATGAAACATCAAAGTTTGAATCTTCAAAATTTTTAAAATTGTATTCAAAAGATAGTCCTCCAAGCCCCCAAAAAAGAACCCTTTACATCAAATATTTCACAAAGATTTATATGTTTAGGTCATAACCAAAAATGGGTTATCTGATCCTACTTTTCAATATTTAGATTACAAAAAGATCTTTGATCTAGAAAGATAGGAAACAACTGAAATATTGGATGACTATATTAAACTTCTTTGATGACTCATCCAACTATCATATGGAGAAACTGTTTCCAAGTGTCTCTTGAAGGATATCCATAATATTTCATATGTCTATAGTAAATATCAATATATGTGTATTTTTCATACATAAGTGGATTTGGAAACAATTCTTTGATTAACCATAGTAAATGAAAGTCATACATAAGTAAATCTACAATGACCCAACCTCTTAATTTATCTGACATCCCTTGAAACTTTGACCTATTTTCTCTGGCCATGTTTTTATTTTTATTTTTATTTTTTTCTGTATTCTTCAAATGGAAATAATTTCCCTTTGTCATTAAAAGTTGAAGGTAGTCCCATATTTATCAATTTCTCAAATCTATTGGTGAATAAATCAACATCCCTCTTCATACTGATGCATTTATATTTAATTGTCTGCAACAACTTTCTTTTAGTAAAAATTCTTTTAGCTTCCATGACCATTTTTTCCTATCTTGAATGCATTTTATTTTGAGTACTTCAATGGAATTTGAATTTAGGAACCTAATGATTTGGGTAGAAACCTCAGGTCTTGTTCCCAATTCAGCAAATTATTTCTTCAAAACCTCATCGATCTCATCTGTTAATTGAATTTCATCATCAATAATTTTAAAGAAATCCCAAAGCTTGCTGACTTCATTCATGATTTCATCCTAGATGACATGTCTAGCCCCTATCAGATATGGCTTACCAGACAACTTATCACTCAATTGATCCATTTCCTTCTGCATTTTTTTTTTCAACTTTTGATATTGTATAACCATTTTATCTTTATCTTTGATTTCTTCTTTTTGATCTGATATTTTTTTCTTCATATTTTCTATTTCCATGCCCTTTAGATTTAGATCTTCTAATGTTTTTGACAATCTAGCTATTGTAACTGATGATTTGGATGCTGATGAAAAAGATGATCCTTCCTTTAATATTTTGATTTGAATTTCATATAATTCAATATGTTCTCCCATCTGTACCATTTTTCTCAAAAGTTGTTCTTTTTCTTCTTGAATAGCTTGTAGTTGAAGAGTTTGTACACGTTCAATTTTTGGGATATTGAGCTTTTTCTTCAACACTTGAATTTCTTTGCATTTTGTATTTATTAATGTTTGTATAGATGCTTCATCTCTTGGAATGGCTCCCAGTTCTATTATCCATTGTTATAATTCATGTGTCCTCATCTTCCTTGATCTATTACCCAAAATTTTCATTTTTTACTTGAGTTATGAGTTTATCATTCAAGGCCCGAAGCTTTTTGATTCCAAGGTTTTCTATTAGAGCATCTCTCTTTATAATTTCTCCATTTTGTCTATGCAAATCAAATTTGTCTACTGGGTGTATTGCATTTAGATCAATGGAAACATTTCCAAGATTTTTTATTATGGCATCCATGTTTATCATTATGCATTTTGTCTATGCAAATCAAATTTGTCTAGTGGGTGTATTGCATTTAGATCAATGGAAACATTTTACTTTTTTTTTTAATTTTTTTTTTTTGTAACAACTATGTTTAGTTTCCCTTTCTCATAATCCATGATTGATACCATTCGAGCTGAGATGCATCATATTCAAAAATATGAGGAGTAATATTCTTCTTAATATTTTCACCTGCTTGTCTGATTTACATAATCGATGGGTTAATTTTTAGTCAATGATTTTGTTCCAATTTTCTTTCTTGGACTTTTGGATTTTGCTAAATTTTTATACTTCTACTATCATGAAAGGACGTATGTCTACTAGTTTTATTTCTTTCTATAAATCATGATCTTCTTCTTCATCCACTATATCCAATTTCTTCCTTTTAACTAATCCACCTTCTTATGTCTCTCAATCCTTTGAAGTTGAAACTGGACTCCTCCTTTTATATATCTTGTCGAACTATTATGGTGTTTACATGACTGGAGACTTCACATGTTGGTCTGATGACTTACCATGTATTTGTAGAAGGTTAAGTGAACTTCTTCCCAACTATCTTGATTTTCCAACAACTCTAGTTCATATTACTTATGGTGGCAACATCCTGGTTTGATGACTTATGATTTCTTGAAGTTAACTACACCTCTTGTCAACTGTCTTGATTTTGTAACAACTCTAGTTCAACTTTTTGTTGGTGTTCATGAGTATCTTTCCCATGTGAGACATTTTTTGAAGAGATTACACCATGAAGGTCATAATTCCATGGTTCCCCTTGTTCAAATCTAATAGTTGAAAGAAGATTTGCTATAATCTATAGTGTTTCCCTAGTATTAACAATAAAAGGACCTACTTCCTTTTTCAATTTGAAAGTCACCTTATGTTTCTTTGGCACAAAATGAACTTCATATTTGTTTAACCTTTGCCTAATTTATTCAAGAGAAAAAATCCTAGGAGTTAAGAAAACAAGTAATAGGAAAGGATGAAGTTGGCAACCATAAACCCTTATTTCAGTGTAATGCTAAGAATTATATCAATCTCCTAGTCTTGTGTCTGGACTCAAATTGAAGAGTTTTTTACATTCAAGAAATATTCTAGGGGGATTTTTGTTGAATATGATTTAGTATACTTTAGACATAAACTGGTTAATATAGTGAGGAAATCCAACATTTAGTGGTTTCTTCTTAATTATAGGAGTCAAGTTAATGAATGAATTAGGTTTACCATGGTAATATTCAATTTTTAACCCTAGATGAAAAAAATGGGGTGTTTGTGTAAAGAGGAAGAGGTGAACCAAATATGACTGATATCTGAAGCTTTGAAGGGATTCATATTTAGAGAGATGATAATGAATTTGGTTTGCTAGAAATTGGGGAAAGTTAAATTTGGTAATGGTATTGGTCGTAATTCGACATATAGAGGCCATGATACTTAACCTAGACTCATCTACAATTAAATCGTCATTTTCCCCCAAAATCATAGAAATCATGGAAATAATCTTTCGAGAGTTCTCAGGAAATAATTCAGACTGGATGACAATATTATCATCAGGGACATTGATTTTTTTGCACAGATATGATTGTAGCAAGGTAACCCTCTCCTCGGGTTTAAGTTCTGTAAAACACTTGGATGCTATAAGCTCATTTAATGGCTTACTTTCTGGATCCAATGGCCATCTCAAGATTTTGAAAATCGATTGAGGGGTTATTTCGATACGTGAACAAACCCAAAATTGTAAATTACAATTTTGTTTTGAGGGGATATAATTTTCGATGCACTAGACCACAAATTCTTGGAATTGATAGACTTGGGGTATCAAAAATTTAGTGAGGTCATATTACCATGTGTAGTAATGGTCAACCATATTGGAAAAGTTTTCTTTTACTTGTTGGTATGGATTAGATGAGTCGAAAGAGAGGACATGATCGAAGATATCTTTATCGTTGTCAACTAGTTCTTCTTCTATGACATTCATATTTTTACTGGTCTCTGAGATTTGAGAAGACTGCATTTTTAAACGATGATTAAAGAATAAAGACGATTCAGATTTACCCATGGAGGACGTGGATTATATATGGTATGAGACTAGGATGACTATGGAAAGCTTTGCAGGAACAACGAATCCGATGCTCAAACCATTTAAAATTTTAAAATGAAATGATAATTCGACCTTTACCCTTTTTTTTCATTGAAAATAGATACATTTCGTTGTTTGATTGGAGAAATATTATTTTTAAAATGAATAAAATGATTATTTACCTTTTTGCGAGTTGACGTCATGATTGGACACATGTATACCTTGTGTTAATTTCAAGGGGTTTGGATGTGGTTAAGTTAACCAAATACCCCGGGGGTCGATATTGATGGATAAAAGACGCGTTGCAAAGCTTAACCTTCAGGTAAAGTTCCCCCCCCCTTGGTTAAACATTGAGCATACGACTGGGCGAGAATATGTTGTGAGCCATCGATATTTAAATGGATAGGCATGATTAGATATGAAAAAAGCACATATGTTTTGTTAGTACAATAAAAGTTATATAATAGATCTAAACTATTTAAAATGAAAAATACTATTTTAATGAAGATTTTGGTTTTAATTTTTTAATTTATCTAAGAAAAATAAACTAACTTAATATAATAAAGTTACATAAAATAAATTTTATTGTTGAAACAATAAAACTAAACAAATCAAATTTTATTGAAAATTTTCAAAACGAAGAACATGACCCTAAGTCTTAAGGAAATATAATTTTTATGAAAATTTGGTTTTATGTTACAACACGGGGAAAATTAACCTAAGAATTCCTCATCTTCTCTCCCCCATTCGATTCTCCACAATGTAATTTTGAATTATGGTCTAAATTCAATCCCAAGCCTTTGATATACTTGAACATGGGTGACAACTCCAAAATATTTGACTAGGTTCAAACCCATGTTAGCACCCTTGATATACACTTAGCCAAATTTTGAATTTTCACATGTAGTGTTGATATACACTTACACAAATTTTGAATTTTCACATGTAGTGTCGACGGAGTTTAGATGATGTAGTACAATACATCTGCAATTCATATCGACAAAGTTTATATGTTGAATTCTGATATACCATAACCCTTATCGGAAAAGTTTGAGTCGTTCCCTCTACATATCTCCCCCTTTTTGGAAAATTTTAATTCATCTACATCGATATAGTCTCGCAGTGGAAATTTATATTGGGACTTAACCAAGTTCTAAAGTTTGAAAAGTAATATCAGTGAAGATTTAATGATCTTTGTCGATACATGTTTCTCTTTGTCGGTGAGTTTCCTTGGGTCAACGCCGACACTATTTTTGTGTTTCAACAATTTTCAAGTTATCAACACTAGTTAAAGTCTTCGTTGTATTGGTGTCAATTCTCTCTTCAAGGCCGATACACCAAAATCAATTACCTTTTAAGAACTTAACAAAAAACCGATTAGGCATTCACCATGACACCCATACTTTCTTCTTCAAAAGATGACTCACTTCCCCATATCAGTGCAGATGGTTTCTAGGATGCTGATATAGGTACATGTCGACGAGTTAGTCACAAACCCTCCATTTTTTCTCGAAAATCTTGAGAATCACCCAAGTATAGAAACTAATGACATAATTTTATCCTTTATCACTTCTTTTGTTTTTTAGATAGTTAGAATCTAATGTTTTAGTCTAATAATTTGTATTTTTTTTTTACTAATGAGGAGCATGTTTTGAAGGTTAAAGTATGTCGCCATGTAAACAATCACAGAGTAACAACAAGGCCCCTATGGAAGAGGCATATATGAGCAGAATCTACTAGGAAGAAGAGGATGACCTCCCAGGATCCATTTATGATGATACTAAAGTTATCATCAATAAAGAAACCTAAATTAAATGGGGTGAAGTCTATCATATTTTAAAGAATCAATGTTTCCCCTAAGGAGCAGAAGAAGACTCTGATCTTAAAAACTTTAAGAACATGAAGAAGTATAAACTACATAAGGTGGAATCCCACAAAATATTCTTCCCAAGTGTAGATGAAATCTCATGGATAGTGTGACATGTAGACTTGGACAATAGATACAGTCTCAATGCAAGGGAACTTCTGATAGCATCATTCCAAGCATCGAATATAGCCTCCTACTACCACTTGGAGAAGGGCGGATTGTCATTTGGTGAAAACCTTGTCAAGAAATTCCTACTTAAGGAAAAGGATCTATGCAAGTCTAGTAAAATCCCAACAAACCATTCAAAATAAGACCCTCAAGTGAGTATCCCACTAACTTGTTGAGTACATCATATCAATATGTTGTAGTGATGTTGTGCAGATTGTATGGGGATCTAAATGCTTCAAAATTCACTTTGACTTGGGTACTTCTTATCTACTACATCATCGACATCAGTCATGTTGCAACACATAAAGGGAACTTGCCTCCTATCGAGGCACTTGGGAAAACCAAGACTAATGAGGAAGTCATAGAAGAAGTCAAGAAGAATATGGAATAGAGGAAAGAAGATGCTCAAACAACAAAAAGAGTAACAACATATTTGATGGAAGAACACCTCGTCAAACCAACTAAAATGAAAAATATGATTCAATATTTCATGGCTAACTTGACAAGAGACATGAAAACCCTCTTGCAAAACTCGGCCTCTCATGAAGATGCTCTACAAGAACTCTTGGACTGCAGGATCATATCAATCACAAGACAACATGAAGCTTGGGAATCTTACTTGAGGGACAAGGACAAGTGAAGAAAGAAAAAATTGCAAATTTGAATTTGTCCACAACTGTTTTCTATTTTGTCTTTTTGTCAACCAAAATCAATTATTTCTTGTTGTAACACTTGTCAATAGATTTTGAGAAGGAGAAGTTGAAAATTCTTGTAACTGCTTCCTGTAGAATCCACGAAGACCCCATAGGAAGTCACTTAGATTACTATAAGTAAAGGAAGAGACCCATTTTGAAAGGGATCTTCAAGCATTTATATTTTGGAACTATTTTCAGAATTAATATTAAGAATCCCTCAAGGCCAATTTTGTTAGAGAGAAGTACTCTTGTTGATTGTTAGCTTGCTATGAACTACTTCCAACAAAGTATTTCACTGTTCACATGTGCTGTAAGAATGTTCTTTTGTTTATAGACTATTCTTGGGCAAACATAAATCTTTCTTATAGTTTAGTTTCTTATTTCTTATGTTTTGTCTTGAGATGATGAGTAGTTTATGCATGTAATTTTATGCCCTTGACTAATCTGGTTATGTCATTGTATGTATGTGTTATCTAACTCTGTTGCTTCTTCATATCTATCTGAAATATGTCTTTTGTAGGGATTAGTTGCATTTCTAGCTACTCATTAGTTACCATAGTCACTCCTGGCTAGTATAAGATAGATTAGATGTATTTCTACAAGTAGTTAGTTTGTATTTGCATCCCCCCATTGCATCCATAACCATTCAATCATCCTCGCATCTCAGTCATGGTAGTCAGGCCATAATCCAGATGGGTTTCCCAAAACAAACGATGCATAGTCTAATTGGGATTGTGTACAAGGGAGTACCCCTTTCTATTGAAAGGAAATTATGCCGCCTCAACACTACCCTACATTTCCTTCCTCTTTTGTTTATATCTACTTGACATGAGAACAAAAATTTCAAAATTGATTAATTAAATTGTCATCCACTTGAATAAATAATAATAATAATAATAATAATAATAATAATTCATGTTCTGCAAATTCATAATGAGTCCAAGTCCCTAGTGTACTAAACATAGCTCTAACACCACAAGTAACACCCTACCAAGTGTTAACTTCTTGATTATAGATAATTTTGCATCATGTACTTATATATAACTTTTGAAAAATACATAAGAAAAATACATAAGGTTGTAAAATTGAGTTTATAATATATTCTTGGAGATTTAGTGGAATAACCTCCCATTGAAATTCTCAATCTTTAAGTGCCCACTCTCAATGCTATCACTATTTTTTCTAATTAAATATAATTTAAAAATCTATGATTATTTTTTTCCTTCTTTCTTTTAAATCACATAATTAACAATTAGTTGACCATGTATTCATATGACACATGGTGTAAGCACTATAACCTCTAGGTGTGCCCATGATGCCCCATATACTACACACAAGATAAGCCAAAATTTCCAACCACCAACTTTCTATAACAAAGTGCCTTAACAATACATTCCATCATTAATTACTCTACACCCTCTAGATAACTTAAAAATTTATATAAACATTATAACATATAATAATATTATAATTAATAACATTTATAAAACTTAGTAATTTATAAATGAATACCCATCATATATTATTAATTTATTATTGCAATAATAAAACTTCTATTAAAAGTCATCTCTCATATCTCTTATATCGTTGTGCATTTCGACTATCAAATAATGAGTTTAAATTAACTTTCTTTTAGTCCTTTAAACATCTAAATTATTTTCAAGCTACAAGCATAATGTATCTTGAACATTTCGAAATTATACACGTTACACATTTTATTTTATTAATGTATAAAATTGGGCTATTCGGTAGATGGTTATATATATATATATATAATATTTTAATTATTTTCAAACTACAATTATAATGTAACAGGAACAATTAAAAATTATTTTTAAATATTTTATTTTATTAATTTATAAAACTTGGCTATTTAAAAAATGGTTATATATACATGATCTTTTACTGTTTAACAAAATTATACCTATATAAATATAACCTTATATCAGAAGGATTTCAAAATATTAATTCTTACAATTTCACTTTGTTTATTTAAAACTACTCTCGTACAATAATTCATATAATGTAACAGGAACAATTAAAAATTATTCATAAATATTTTATTTTATTAATCTATAAAACTTGGCTCTTTGAAAAATGGTTATATATATGATCTTTGATTGTTTAACAAAAGTATACCTATATAAATATAATCTTATATTACAAGGATTTCAAAATATTAATGCTTACAATTTCATTTTGTTTATTTAACGCTACTCTTGTACAACAATTCATTCTTTACTATTAAAAGTAAATAAATGTTATCATGATTACAATTCATGGAAATCACACGTGCTTCCATTTCAACTAAAACCATTTTAATGTATTAGAGACAGTCCTTTAATTCGTGTCACTAATTCTTAACTATGAAACTCCTACATATATAGGTTATCCGAATTGCTCTTTAATATGCAGTAAACAAAAATAGGTAAATATCTAAAATATTAGAATTAATGCATAACAGAAATAAATATTTATTTAAAATATATGACACTTCAATCATAATCTTGAAATATAGAAATATGACACTTTAATCATTGAGTTTTCATTTAATGAATTTTCTTAGTTATTTTTTTAGTTATTAGGATATTAAAAATTATTTCTAATTTTATTAAATATTGATAAATATATCCATAAATCTTTTTATTTAACTCTTGTTTCAATACATTTTTTCAAAAGAAAAACTCTATTTTTATTAGATATTTCTTATTTTTATCAAATATACCTTTAATACTTCTAATACATATCCTACATCCTCTAATATCTACAACATATTAACTCTATTTTTCATAATTTAAAAACTCTCTTTATAAATGAAAGTGATAAATATTAGTAATATACCTTTAATACTTCTAATACATATCCTACATCCTCTAATATCTACAACATATTAACTCTATTTTTCATAATTTAAAACTCTTTATAAATGAAAGTGATAAATATTAATAACAAATAAATAAAAGCCATAATTAACTTTGACTAACCAATATATATATATATATATATATATATATATATATATATATATATATATATATAACCCAAAATCCAAGGACATAATAAATATTTACTTCTAATGGGAGTAGAACAACATCATAAATAATGATGTTTTCACACATTTAGTTCATTAAAAACTAATAAAAATAACAAATATATGATGATGATGATTAACGCCTATCAAGACCTAATTGATCTATCTGACCTTAAGAGGGTAAGGGATTACTAGCAATTCTTTAGAATTTTGTTTTTGTGTTCTAAAAGCATTAAGAGAAGCTTTCCAAGATCACCATACTTTTGTTGAGTTGAAGAGGTTAGGGAAGGTTGGTAGTGTGATCAATATTTTCAAAAATGAGATCTAATATGGGTATAGGTCGACAATCTAAGAGAAAGTGCTTTTCATCTTCAACTTTCTTAGTGTCACAAAGGTGACACTCTTTCATCCCATGGCATTTTAGAATTGACCAACGCCGCTTCACTATGGAGCTCGTATGAATTTGTTCTTATCTTTAGCAGTTTATTTTTTCTTTACACTTCATAAAAACAGATAGATAATTTTGAAATTCTAGATTAGGGTTGATTACATTCTTTATAATACCTAATTTTCTTTTTTCCTAACTCTGACATCAAACTACATTTTTTCCTTAAATTTGATTTGACGTTATTTTTTAATAGTATATTTATTAAAAAAAAAATGGTTTCTTCCATTATTCCCCAATAGTTTAGCCAACATTGGACGTCTTTATGCCATCCTAGCTTGAGTCGATGGTGGCTATGACTTGATTTGGAAGCTAAATTTTAGGTAGCCTCTATCTTCCATATGTTGTTTAACTATACATTAGGTATCTAGTCATACCATGCTCTCAATAGAGAGGCTAGTTTCTACGAGGAGGATGGGATGTAATGATTTCCTTTAATTTTGAGATTATAGGTTATACAATTCTTTTGTATTTGCTCTATCTTCCGGTGATTCAATTTAGAGATACCATACCATACTTCACATCCATAAAGCAGGTAACAAGAGTCTCAAGAGAGTTTTATCCCAACTCCAAAGTTCACCCGATTTACAATTGTTTTCAAGAAAATAATAAGATTTCCATCCCAATAACTCATTTTCTTAATGTTATAATTCAAATTGAGCTTGTAGAGAATATCAATTCCAAGATATTTGTATGAATTCACTTCCTCCAAGTTGTTGTTGTCATATACAAAGGTATCATAAGGATCTTATTCGATTAATAATCATGACCTTTAGTCTTATCAAGATAATACCATACCCATATTGGAGCAAAAAATCCTTGAGGATTCTTAGTCAGTTTTTAAGATCATGGGGACTCCTCGCCATAATAATTCAAGGGATCTTTAATGACTATGGTTGAGTTTTAATTTTGCATGCTAATTAACCATTTGAGAAACTTAATGAAAGAATGAGGAAAGAAGAGGAATTGAGATGCATATTAAGGCACATTTGGTATGTGATCTCGAATGAAATAATAGACAACAAACCATAACATGCAGATTGATAACTGAGTTCGACAACTTTGCCTACGTATCCGCCTTTGTCCGTGGGGAGGATTTTTTTTGTTCAAAAGCTCAAAAGTACAAAGGATGAGATTCGATCTGAAGGAATGAAGGAATGGAGGAACGGAAAGCCCGACGGCTGGATGGAGGACGGACGGAGGGAGGAAGGACAGAGGGAGAAGAGAGAGAAAAAAAAAAAAAAAAAAAAAAAAAAAAAAAAAAAAAAAAAAAAAAAAAGAGGAAAGAGGAAGGAAGGAGGAAAGAATGGAAGGGAAGGAGGAATGGACGGAGATGGATGGAATGGAATGGATGAATGGAAGGATGGAATGAGAAGGGTGGTATGACGAAAGGAAGGAAGGAAGGAAATGGGATGGACAGGATGGACGGATGGATGGACATGGAGGAATGGATGGAAGGACGGATGGAATGGAATGGAAGGAAATGATAGAATGGATGATGGATGGATGGACGGACGGATGGAATGGATGGAAGGAGGATGGATGAATGGAAGGAAGGAGGACGGAGGATGGACGGAAGGAAGGAAGGAATGGATGGAATGGATGGAAATGGACGAGGGATGAAAGATGGAATGGATGGATGGATGGAATGGACAATGGAAATGGACGGATGGACAGGAAGGATGGATGGACATGGATGGATGGAGGATGGATGAATGGAATGGATGGAAAGGAAGGAATGGAAAGGAATGGATTGGATGGAGGAATGGAGGAATGGAAGGATGGACGGATGGAAGATGGAAGGAATAAATGGAAGGAATGGAATGGATGGAAGGAGTGGAGGAACGGACATGGAATGGAGCCCGGACATGAATGGAGGAAATGGACGGACGAATGTAATATATGTCGATACATAACAAGCACTACTGCGGGTATGGTTAGCCTAGCTTCCGCCACCACGTACCTCGAGGAGGTCGCGGTTCAACCTGTGAAACCACAAGATTTCCTACTAAAACCCATTTAACCAACCACACTTGGTGCCACGCGGGCATCCTGGGCGATCAGCCACATGGCACACCAACAACCACCAAAATATGCCAAGTGTCAATCGCTGATGCCCCACGGTTCCGCCATGTACCGCCAGTCGGGCTTGTTGACGTCATCCGTGCCGCGTGTCACCTTTACAGTGGTGATACATGTCACCCATGGATTGGCCCAATCGTCAAGCCAGACACCAAATCATCCCCGCCATGTCGCCTCCCCGAGCCGCCACATCATCTCAGATGGATCAGACAACCCGGCATACCATCATGCCACGCGGGCAATCGTGATGGACTGCATAATCATCCCATTTTTGCTCGCTTTGCCTTTTGGACAGTAATGCATAACTTCCAGATAATGGGCCTCCTCGCTTGACGGCGAAATATACCGCCGTAATCAAGAAGATGAGATGGACGCAATGGCACTAGTTTCATCTGATTCTAAGCACTTTCATTTCTTGAGCATTTAATCTCACAGTTTCGATCCGACTGATCACATAAGCACATCATCTGTGATAAAGAAGAAGATTGATGACTATACTGAGTGAATTTATACAACTTGCTTTTTCCAAGCATTCTCTAATTTATCAATGTATATGCCAAAAGCAGACAAGGACAACCTTGTTTGACTATAATACTGAAGTTAATCTCTTTTGACCAAATTCTCAAAGGAGCTTTTAAACTTAGCAATAATGTTCTCATACATCCCATTGCAGCCCTCAACCTGAGAGGCACTTTTATCTCTTCCAACCTATTCCAAGGTTTTTCCTAGGAACCATGTCAAAAGCTTTCTAAAGTCAACAAAACAACAAAAAAAGATTGGTTTTATTGTAGAACTCCTCTAATGATCCTAAAGGTAACAAGATGGTCCATGCTTGAATGATATCTCTAAAACCCTACTGCCTTTATCTCTTTTACTGTGACTTCTAGCCAAATGTTATCTTCTTTTCCAAAAATGATTCCATAAAGCTTGGCTAAATCTGGCTAATCATAATGGTCCTATAATTAGAGGGAATGTTTTTATCCCATTTTTAAAAATAAACATGAGGCTTTTGTATCTGTGGTTTAGGGAAGCCCACTGACTGCTAAATCAAGAGCTTCTGTGTATGTAGAGGGACAAGGATTGGGTCTGGGATTTAAAAAAAATTCAGCTTGAGAAATTTTCAATGTCCTTAGCTCCTATCAGGAGCCTCTTAACCCCTAAATCTATGTCATCTAAAGAAAAAACTTCTTCCTTTTGTAGGGACAATATGAATGGTGTCCATGTAATTAGGGAACTCATAAATACTTTAAGGTAGGAATTACAGTCCGTTAAGAGAACTTGATTATTTTATTTAGTAATTATGTTTTTTAAATTTGGCTCTAGAACTTCTAGGATCCAACTTGTATAGCTGTGGTGCTGCTCTTGCCTTTATTGATATAGTATCTTTTTTTTCTTTTAATTTGGGCTTTGTACATATTGATCTTATCAAGCCTTAAGGTCTCATTAGAATCATCCTTAATGGATTTCCTAGCAATTTTATTGTTTCCTTATCAAGGGTTGGTTGTTCTATTATTATTTTTATGACACCTCAAAAAGAGAACCTGAGCACGGAAGTGGAAAGGGTGAAGAAAATTCATAATAGAGTTTCAATGTTGTCCTTTATAAGTTAGAGTTTTAATTTCTACTATTTTAAACTTCTTAAGAAAATGTCAACTTTACTTTGTCAAATCGCAAATTCCTTTGATTATCATACCCTCTTTCAAGGTGTCCCATGCATGGAAAATTTTAGAGTTAGGGTTGAAGGTTTATGATCAAAGTCACCATGGTCATTTTAAAAGGTCAAAAGTTGTTATTTGGTTAGAAACTAGATATCATATATATCACATAATTTACAACACTACCACCTAGCTCATGAATACAGTCATTTGGTTGTATTTTGACCACTTCATTACTCCACTGTAAATTATTAGGTCTTGAGAGATGCAGATCTTGACAAACTCAGTACCAAACAACCTCAATTAGGTCTCAGAGCTTGCTTAGCTATTAGATAAAACAAGGTCCTCATCTAACCATAAAGGATTATGGTTGAGCCACTAAAAGAGTAGCTTGTTTAGTTACAAATTCTAGCATTAAAGTCTCCTAGCAGAGGATATTACCTTCATTTTTCCGTCTATAAACATCTTGTTCTAAATTATTATAAGGACAATTTTATCTAGATTATTTTTCATAAGAAAGTAGAATTCAGGGTGCAAAATAACAAATTTCTATATACATCTTCTTAGCATTGGTGTCAAAAATTTTCATCCAAATGTATTGATTGAGAGGATCTTTTTTATGAAGCTGAATGTGAGGAGAAATGCTTTTTCTAATATAACAAGCTATGCCTCCTATCCCTCTACGGTGGGATTTTTTGTTCCATGCCGACTACAAGACAAATCCTTCCATGTTAGGGACCTTAGATTCCTCATGCTCCCAAGTTTCAACTAGACAGATAATATCAATACCACTCGGGATCCAACTTATCATAATACCTTTGCGCCATGGAAATCCACGACAATTCCAAAAAAGGTACATGAATAAAAACCTTAAAAACAACATATATCAAATCAATAGAAAAACTTGGATGTTTTCAAAAATCTTAACTGTTTTGCATTTACTTCTTAATGAAATAGATCTCAAATGCATTATAGTCATGCAATAAGACCATATTTTATTAGAACATAAGGATGAAAACAAGGGTGGACTTCAAGGGATATATTGTGCCTAATTGGAACTAGGAAATCATGCCACATAAAATTTTAAATTATCAAAATTCAACTGACATACTGAAACAGTAAGCCACTTTGTGTTTCCAATGATTTCCTTTCCAACTATAAGACATAAACCTTTTTTCATTCTTGAGGTGTATATCCAAGCATTCATTACAAAATTATGGTTAAGAATGATCTATTTCAATAAATTAAAAATAGAGGTTATCATAATTTTCAAAAATGGATTGAAATATATTAGGCCATTTATATTCAACATCTCAATTCACCCTCCTATTGAACTTGTATCATTAAAACACTACCTGATATAAATATTTACGTCATTTCTTTAGGATATTATTCTCCACAATTGGTTTCAGAAGTTTGTATAAGAATTTAAACAAAATACACACAAACATTTATTTCCATATATTAATGTCCACTATAGATGAAAATAAATAGAGATACATTCTACATGCATCATGAATTATAGTGAAGATAACAAAAAGTAAAGATTGGTAGTGTGTAACTAACAATACTTCGGTACATTTTAACTAAATTATTTATTCCAACATTATAGAAAAACCATTTATCTAAAATCAAGTTAAGTACTACAACATTATTTTCAGGTTATAGAAAAAACAAATTCTTCAATTTGATTTTATAATTGTTCGGGTTCTACCTTAACCTCCCTACTTTAATATATATAAGAGTTAGTTGATTGTTGTATATGGCCATCCTCTTTGAATAAAGCTCATTGGATAGTAGTGGATAGTTATTCAATGTAAAGTGGTCCACCAGATAGTTGGTACTCATCAGTGACATGACCACAAGTAATTGGGGATTTTTCTATGGAAAATCTATTTAAAGAGAAATGAGATGTAACATAACCAACTTCCAATTTAAGTCCCATGTTACTACTAAAAATACACAACATGTCATACAAGCTCATGTAACTATCCAAAAAAATTTAAAACGTGAATGCAATTGATTTAAACATGCATAGTAACAATTAAACACATCACATAAAACACATATTCAAATGCAACATTTACTCATAGTAGCTAATGGTAAATAAGATAAACTTCTAAGTAAAATGCACAACAATTAAGCTCAATATTCAACACAATTAAACATAATGAATATGAACACTTGTTTTTGCAAATATTAATTTCATTATAGAGGAAAGATGTTCCACCCAACCATAGACTTATGCTCCAGTTCTCAACAACAAGTCACTCCCGAGTTGGGGTTAGGAGTCAACAAGAAAGGGTGTCCCCTAAAGGTGTCTATTGTTCACTCACAACAACTAATTTCCTACAACCATTTCAATCCACCATCTCTATTTCCCATCAACCTGCAAAACCCAAGGAATGTGGTCCCCTTATCTACTACACAGTCCCTTAGGCTATCCCAATTCCCTCTATGGCTCCACCATGGGTTGGACATGAAATATCTTTGCTGGGGAATCCAAAAACTCTAATTGTAACAAGAATTCTAACAACAAAAACTCTCTTGCTCACCTGAAAATTATTATGCATAAATCTCACTCACATGCTAACAATATTATTCTTCATGCAATCACCAACTCCAATATCTATCAAAAAAACCCACTATGGCTACCTGCTATCTCCCAACACTCCACACACATTTTCCTTCATTTTTTATCACCATAAAAACTACTCCCTTTTCCATAAAAATTTAATTTTCTTCCATGAATATTGACTCTCCCAATTCCCAAGGTTGATTGTATTTAGGCACATGCTCTCAATAATTATGTGAAGTGATTTTGCATGCCAACCCTCTTACATGTACTCAATGATTTGGATTTAGAACACTCAAAAAGGAAACAGAAGGTTCGTACTGAAAATAATTTAGAAATGTGGTTTGATTTTAATAGACATGTATAATTCCCCCTTGGACCCCCCCATCTTTTGTGGAAACTTAGCCCTCATTTCTCCATCGACGTCCATCTACAATCAATGATACATTTTCTTTATTATTTTCAATATACATCATTTACATATTACATTGTTGGCCCCGCAACCATACATCATTTTTACATTATACATCATTAAATGGGGAATTGAAAATTGCCTAGGATGTTACATTCCCCTCCCCTTACAATTTTCACTATCCTCAATGCACATCACCATAAATTTTTACATATTTACATACATAAATTTTTACATCAAAATACTTTATAATTCTCCATCGTAATGATTCACGTAGAAATTCCAATTAACAAATCTTGTTCCCCTCAACTTGCACAGCTCAAGGAATCAGATCCAACACAGGTTAGATATGAAGTCTTAGAGTTGTGGCTCTAGGAACTCTAGATTCCAAAATGGAGTCCTCATTCGCTTATGTACACATGTACATTCAATTTTCTTCAAAATTTGAAAAACATTACGGGTATTCCTCCCACATGGCCTCCTCGTTCTCCCAAGTGGTGTCTTTAGGACTGTAGTAGGTACATTGGACATTTACTGGAATGATGGATGTTTTCCTAAGAAATTTGTCTCTCTGATTCAGGATGCACACTAGATCCAACCAAAATTCCCCTTCATGTTACATGTTGATCACAGTCCAATCAATCACATGGTTAGGATTAGGTACATACTTATTTAATAAAATTACATAGAATATATTATGAATTCTCATGGATGTAGGTAATGCAAGCATGTATGCATCCTTGTCTATCTTATCTAGGAATTCAAATGGCCCACATTATCTTGCTATCAATTTTGGGCAACTTCCCAATCTCAATAAGCTCGTCTTGGATTTAACTTTTAAAAACACATTTTCACCCACTTTGAATTCCTTGTGTTCTTCCTTTTGTCAACATAAATATTTTTCATGTCCCGTGCAATATTTAAATTATTCCTGATCTTTTCCTTTTGCTCTTCTATTTTCCTTAACAATTTTGTCCCAATAATAGCCTTTTCTATTGGGTTATCCCATCTCATCAATGTGTTGCGTTTTATACCAAACAAGGCTTCAAACTGGCTCATCTTTAATGATTCTTGATACTCATTGTTGTAAGAAAATTCAACTAAATGTAGTTAGTCCTCCCACCTAGAAGTCTTGTCCATTACATACATTCTCAACATATCTTCAATTATTATGCTAATCATGTATGTCTTCCCATATGACTCTAGTTTATATGTTGTACTGAAATTGAAATTAGTCCCAAATCCCTTAAACATTCCCTTCAAAAATTGGAAGTGAACTTGGGCTCTCTATTTGACACTATTTTCTTAGGCACACCATGTGGCCTAACAATCTCTTTCATTTAAATCTCTACAATATTTTCTACCTTGTGAGTTATTGTAACATCCCGCTCTGGCGCACTAACAAAACTTATTCTTTGAGGACACTTGCTCGCAAGTGATCTGGGTTTTTATGATGATGAACCACTTAACCTTGATGATGATGCGTCATGATTGATGACATGATGTTTTACTATTGCTATATACAGTGATGACATGATGTTTTACCATTGCTGGCATACAAAAAGTTATTGACTCGCTTCATTGAGTGCAGAGCTCGACCTTGAGGGATGCAGAGGGTATTTGAACTCCCTCTTTGGACTCCTAATTGAGTCAGGGAGTGGCTATTTGAGTTGTTTTCATTTACAAGGATATTGCGGGTTTGATGATATACTATTGATTTCATGATATGTTGTTGACATGATCCGACATGGTGGTTGATGATGCAGTCTAACGATAGCTTGCCAAACTGCACTCACATATGAGTAGCAATACACACGAAGTTCCGTGAGAGATTGATCTGAGAGGTGTGTCAAGAGTCTCTAATAATGCCTATTAGCACTCACCGGTTTGAACTGTAGGTTAACCATTACCTAGTTCGAGGACCTGACGATGCCGAGGGAAGACCGCGACACCGCCACTTATCTAAACTCCCAGAGGTTAACGACACTAGTTCGAGGGTTCCACGCATGCCGAGGGCAGATCGCTGACAGTCATTTCATCGCGGATTCTATATGCAAGAATACATGTAAATTATTCTGAAGCCCTTAGTCTCCCACAAGTTCACCTGGACGAGTATTGACTTAGGGGAAGCAGATTCTACCAATCATTAAGTCACGAAAGTGGCACCCTGATAATCGGTGCATCCCCGGCACATCGCACAAAGAATTACAAGCAAGCCGCTGGCACCCTTTGGAGCACGTGGTATCCTGGCACGCTGCGGATGATGATGAGGAAAAAACTTAAAAGGACCCTAAGACCTTAACGCCGATAAATTCTTAAAAACGAATCCCCTAATAAAATTGTCACTGCTCGCATCTAAAACCCAAAGTTAAAACATCTCTCGCTTAAATGTGACAAGCCCTAAGAAAATATTTTACAAAATAAACCTAAGGAGTAAGCTAAACCCTCCTCTAGGTGTTAATTAAAGTCTTATAAGGTAAAGAGGATAAAGTAACTAGAAAATTTAATTAAGTGAAACCCATGGCCTTTAATTGGATAAAGAAGGAATAAAATTTTTAAAGTGGGAAAGTATTAAAGGATAGAAATTTTAAATATATTGAAAAAAAAAAAAAAAAAAAAAAAGAACTCAAGACTTATCTTTAGGTTCAAAAACAAAAATAAAAATAATAATAACTATAGAGATTAAATAAAAAAAATTAAGAGTAAATTAAGAAAGGATTAATGAGTAAATTCATGGAGTGAATTATTGAAACGATTGGCGAACAAATTAAGGAGAAATCTAAGGAGTGAATTAAGGAATGAATAAGGAATAAATTAAGGAGAAATTTAAGTGGTGTTTAAGGAGTAATTTAAGGGGTGACTAAGGAGAAATTTAAGGAGTGATTAAGGAGTAATTTAAAGAGAAATTCTATAAGGATTAAGGAGTAATTTGAGAGATTTAAGGAGCGATTTTGGGAGTGAGAGAATTGAGTCTTTAATTATTAAAAGACTCAATTAAAAAGAAATTAATTTGAGAACCGTGAGGTACGTGTGATTAATTTGGACGGTGGAGATTGTTAGAGGGTTGTCAGCTATGAATTAATTAATTAATAATTTAAGATTTAGGTCGGCTTCCCCAAAATTTATAAAAGGAAGGGAAAGAAGGAAGAGTAGGAGAACTAAGATGAACGCTATCGGCCTAATTGTGGTTGACGGATTGCTTGTGAGGAGTTACATTTCACCGTATGGGAGTGGTAGTTCCGCTCGCTGGAGGCGGAATGAGATGCTAGTTTATCTCCTGTTCTTGTGTGTATTCCTATGCCTCTAAATAAGGGGAAGCAGAGGTTCCTTAGCTGCTTGGTCGAGGTACCGTGAGTTTTTCACGGCCATGTTTACGCAAGAGGGAGAACTTAACAAGGCACTCCGCTACAGACGCTCCTCAAGCGTAGGGTTAACGGTACTATTTTAAATTGGTAAAGTAGAAAGCGCCATTATTCCGCAAATTATTGTTATTGGTGAGAATATGATGAGATTTGTTTGGCATTATATTTGCAATTTCTTTCAGCAATGATATTGTAGAGTTCGTTATATTTTGATCTTAAGGCCACTCTTTAAGTTATGATGTCATGTTTTGCATGGGTATGAATTGCGGACGTGTTAATTCCTTTATTTCTTCATGGAACCAAACCAAAAGAAAAGAAAAAAAATAAAATTCCTATTGTACCTCATTGCTTAGAGACTTAACGGCGGGTCGTTAAGGCGGGTCGCGATATGGTATCGAGCCGTCAACTGGGCTTAATTTAGGTTCTAATGGCTTTCAAGTGACATGAGTGGTTTCTATACCGCTGTTGATTGAGTGGATGGTGCGCGTACTGCATCTTGGTGGAAGAGGACGCTGGTTGCCACTGCCAGCATCATCGGCGCGTGAGAAGGGCAAATCCGATGGTTCTAACCTGTAGGCATAATGCATCTTTACTTTCAGCATTTAATGTTATTAATGAGGATATGGTGGGTGTTCGTTATACTCGTCATGGTTTGGTAAACAAATTTTGAAGATGAATGTATACCTTAATAATGCATTCTTACCTTCGGCATTCAAATGTTATTAATGAGGATATGGTGGGTATTCGTTATTCTCGTCATGGTTTTGGTAAACAAATTTTTAAAATGAATGTATACCTTTATAATGCATTTTTACCTTCGGCATTCAATGTTATTAATGAGGATATTGTGGATACTCGTTATTCTCTTCATGGTCTCAGAAACTTTAAGATAAACGCGTACATTGGTTGGATTTATCAAACTCTATGGATCACCGATGCTCTAATCTTGTGTTCGAGGGGCTGTTTCAAGAGTTGAGTTCCAGTATCACGATCCACGATAAGGCTGCATATATATGCGACAAACTGGAACAAATGTTTTAAGTTCAAGTATAGTCTTAGTTCCCGACTTCGCTCTTCTCTGCCGATGAATACAAGAAAAATTTTCGAAATTGGTTAAATTTCCAGCTGTATTAAGTGATTGTATTAACCATCACACCGATTAGGAAACGTTCCTTGTGGCCGCAGATTCGATCCCTCGAAGGGTTTTTGGTTATTGAACGCACTACTCCCCAACTTCAAAGAAGAACCTCGACAATATCATTCCCGCCAGACCGGATCACGCTTACGCCTTTTGAGACTATCATCCTTCATTCGCTCATCCTTTGCCAATCACAAACCTGAAAATCAACTTAGAAGATTGAGGGTGTGTTCACCGGTCAGCCATACTAGCTGGCGATCTAAAGTTAATAATGAAGTCGAATTTAGCCCGAACATTGCCCGGTGACCCATCGCTTGCGCATCTTAGGGCACCCCGCGGACCGCGGTAACAAAGCCTATTTAGGGTACGAATCTCTGCTCGTCCTTTACCGATCATCTCTTTTAATGCATGGCTGGCAATCCATGCAGTCGGTTTCGTTGGGACACCTGTCAAATTCGCGTGAGCCATCCGAGGGTTCTAGCAGATAGGAATCGTTTAGATGGTGTATCTCTTTAACCGCCATTCACGGCCTGCGCTGGCAATTTCAGGTTCTTACGATACCTCTTCCAGAACTGTTGAGTTTAACTGTTAGAATCCTAGAATTTCCTAGTAAGGCACAGTTCGCTGGCATGGATACAGCTCCCGGATTTAGTCATTAATCAAACCAGATCCCTTCCGTTAATTTAGGCGGTGTATTATTATTTTAACTTATGCTAACTGATGGTTGCCCAAGAGACATCGAACGTATCAATGCAGCTCTGTCTTAGTTACAATCTGACCGACTACTTTAGTCTCAGGCGTGCTACGTGTCTTGGCAAAGCAAAAATTTAAAATTAAGATTTTTACGTTGTGCACATGTTGAACCCGTGGATTTCCCTGCAGGATATCTCTTTGACATAGGCGATGTCATACTCGTTGATGACTCAGCATTGTAGAATGACTTGTGACCGATTTGGATATAAAGTATTTTAAATCAATTCGGATACCTAATCATGTCAGTCATGTTGATGTGCTATTACGAAGGATTTTACCTCCTTATATAGGTCTCCCTATGCTTAGCAATCGTTGTTAAATAGCCTCATTGTAATTATTGTCTTCGTTTAGATGCAATGGTATAATATTATTGAAATATACTCGACACCAACAAGGAGTGATTGTCATTAAGTTTTATAGATGGTTATTTATTATGTCATTAAGTTTTAGAGATTGTTAGTTAATATGTCATTAAGTTTTAGAGATTGTTATTAAGTTTTAGAGATGGTTATTTAATATGTCTTCGAGTTTTAGATATTGTTATTTAAATTGTCATTGAGGTTGACATCGGTATTTAATATGTCTTCAAGCTTTAGATGTTGTTCTAATATATCATTAAGTTTTGGATATTTTTAATTAATATGTTATCAAGTTTTAGAAGTTATTATTTAATATGGCTATTAAGTCTTATACCAATACCTAAGTAGGCTCATTAAGCGTTGAAATGCTATCCCTTGAAATTGCAATTATGATGACATATCGATATATTCTAGTATGTTGTTATTTAGGTGGTGTTAACTATGATGATTTAAAATGTATCTTTTCAATATGATAATGGTTACATCCTGTCATTTCCATCACAAGGACCTTGATAATGGCCTATGTTGTCATTTAGGGGTGATGTTATTATGATTGTAGGTGACATTGCTTTATGTATGGAAGATTTTAGGATGTATGTGACAATGTGTTAATGTGTTATGTATGGAACATTATAGGTTAAGTGACACTGTCTTATTTTATGAAAGAGGGAAATTATGTTATTATCAAGGATTATATGATTAATCGCTTTGAGCATGAAAATTATATTGTTGCTATGTGATATTGCTTACTGTAATGAAGGAGGAAATCTCTGTGGCGTCACATGTTTATAATGAGACATTGCTTGTGTATGAAGGAGGAAATTTATATGCTGCGTGATGATATATAATTTAATTTCCAAATTGTTGTTGATTAGGCTGTGCCCAACATAGTCGTTATGATGGTAAGATCGTTAATCTAAAACCTATCTAGACCGTTAGGAAATTAAAGGGGTGGAATGTGGTTTTTTTTTACATTCAGTTGTCTCTTGCGCAAATTGAAACGATTAGCCGCTGGACCTTTTTACTTCTTGCGTTGATAAATGTAACAAAACCCCAAAGTTCCTTGGTAATACCAAAAATAAAATATATATATATATTGCATGACGTATCGGTTGTTGTATTAATGAGAACGGTTGTATTTGTCATTTTTATATAAGGTCCTTCTTGATATAATCATATTATGAATTAGGTCATTTAATATTGATATGGATATGTTAGTGGAATAGTCCTAGAATTTGTGGATGTTATGGAACCATAAATGAGTACAGTAAGAGCATTGTTCTTCCAATCTAATGTAGAGTGTAACTCCAGGGTGATGACATATAATAGAAATGTCATTGTTAACCTAATGGCAAAGTTATTGAAGGATAGGGGTGTCAATACAATTTTAGAATTGGATCATGTAAGGGTACGACCTTTGGAACATAAAGGAAAAGGGTGGGGTTGGAGTTGGATAACCTTAGATATAGGGTGACCATGTTTTCTTGATTGCAATCTGTGGTATTAAAAGGTAATGACATTGCATTTATCATATGCTAGGGAAAAATTTATTGTACTAATGACATAATGTAAGGCCCATGGAACTAAGTACCATGATTTATTGGGATTCAAGGATTGTACCTATCAAATAAAGTCGCTTAGGTAATGGGTACATTTAGACTGTTACTAACTACATTTACGATATGCTCATGTAAATGCTAGTGTTCAATTTATGGCAAGATTGTGGTAATTCAAATGAATGTTGAGTTAATTTTAGGGTAGGTTAGAAATTTCATTTTATTGATAACACAAGAGATGGAATACGTTTATCATTATTGCAAGGTTATTGTAAAAGGAATTGTATTATGGCCGAATGTAATGGAAGGCAATGTGGTATAATGATAAGGATAATATAGTGTATGAACGTTTAATGTGGAAGCTAATGGATGGGAAAGGTTACCATGGACGTTGTAGTTGTGTTCTTGGTAAAGTCACTAAACCGATTATAGATAACACCTAAGAGGTAATGTATCGGTCCATTTAGGAGTTTTTGCAAAATAAAATGAAAATGGGTGTTGCTTCGTGATAGTGATGACGAAGTTAAATATCATCGATAGTGGGTAAAAGATAATGTCTTTTACTAATTCCAAGGGTTACTAGGATTCAGTAACGGGATTTTGAAAATAAATATTGTACATTGCTAAGACTGGGATGGGACTCGTCGAGCCTAGAAGTTAACAGAGTCTGGGGTTGTAACTAATGTCATGTGAATCTTAGATAAATTCCCTGTCGTACACACGATTGGTTGCTCACATAATCATGGTTGTGCTTGGTCGTGAGATTTCCTTTTGGTGTGACCATAGTGGTCGCTGGGCTCTTGTGGTCAGTTTGCAGGACGTAGAGTCTAGTGCGTGTCCGGCACTAGATCAGCTTTAAGGCATCTGGGGAATCTTGATGACAAACGAAAGGACGCTACATTTCGAAAATTGAGAAGGTAGAGAGAACTACACGCACTACGATTTGGAGTTATTAGAGATAGTATATGCCTTAAAGGTATGGGACACTACCTTGGATGAAAATTTTGAATTTAAGACTCCATTGTGGATTACGCACATTTCCACGCAGTTACCTCGACACGCTTATTGGCCATGGTCGGAATCGCTATAGCAAGTACCACTTCAGATTACTTGGCGTGGAACGGAACCGAAAGGCAGATGCTTTGAGCTCCGAGGGCTGACGATCTTTCGCTGTTTCTTCAACTAATCTACGGAGAAGGTTCACTCGCAAAGATACTGAAGGATCGTACAAGGAAGTCAAGATTTCCGAACAAACACTATGATGGTACCACGATGAGGGATTTACTTTGGACAGCGAAGGGTTATTGAGATATAGAGGTCGGATTGCACTTCCAAATCCAATTTTAGCCGAGGGTGTTGATCCTGAGCGAGTCTCATTGAGAAGTTTACATGGCTCACCCCAGGAGTTACCAAGCCGAGTGGCAGACCTTAAGCCCTCGGTTTTCCTCGAAAGGAATGAAGCCTATTATATCAACTTTGTATTATATGTCTCCGAAAAGTCGCGAGGGTAAAAGCTGAACATAGACACCGGGCAGAATTACCAACCACGTTTTCGAATCGAAATGGGAAGTCATTTCGATGGATTTTTTATTGTTGGATTTCCACCGCATGGCAAGGGAGGAGACACCTAATTTATTTTTGTAGTGGTTGAGGACTCGGACAAAGAGTGCTTTACCTTATTCCTGCGCGCGACGACGTATCGTGCACCCGATTGTATGAGCTTCATCACTGAGATGGTGAGGCTGCATGGCGCCCCTAAGAAGATTATATCCCATCGAGGATCGGTGTTTACTGACGATTTTGGACAATTCCAGGAGGCTTTGGGAACTCAACTAAACTTTAATACTACGTATCACCCAGAGATCGACGGACAGACAGAAGCTGAATGAACCAGATCTTGGAAGACTTGTTGTGCATGTCAATGGGGAGGAAATCCTTGCTCTAGTAGAGTTCATTATAAACAATAGCTACTGTGAGCACCGTTAAGATGGCGCCGCTTGAGTTTCTTTATGGGCTTAACGCCGACGCTTCTGGTGATGGGATCGGCTTGAGGATAGGTATCCCGTGGAACCGTGAAGCGATCCAAGAAATGGAAGAGCGATGAAAACCATAAGACAAAGGATAAGATATGCCGATACACTAAGCCTAATTATAGTTATGAGGTCATGATCATTCTTTACGGTTTAAACCGCATAAGAGTTCGGATCAATTTGGAAAAGGAGCTAAACTCTCTCTCTCCTAGATCGGGACCTTCGAGATTGTGGAGAGAAAGAGGCCGCGGCCTATTGGATTCAGCTCCACCGATTCTTTGAGGCGCATGCATGATGTTTTCATGTATCCTGCTTGAGACAAGATATTAGTGATCCCACACACGCGTGATTGACATGAGTTCCTTGCATGTATCGACCGAGCGAGTGCTCACGGTAATACAACCCCCATTTTAGATCAGCATGATTATATGACAGATTGATCAGATCAATATGTCCGCAGATGAGTAGTCCCAAGACTTCCGACGATTCCTCGAGGACGATAAGGATACCAACAGCTTTTATAGACTTATGATACTGTTGTACTAATGATATTGTGGTACATTTATTTCGCATATAATCGAAACTTCGCGACTAAGTTTAGACCAAGAGGGGTGTATGTAATATCCCGCTCAAGACCCACAAAAACTTATTCTTTGAGGACACTTTGCCTCGCAAGGATCTGGGTTTTATGATGATGAACCACTTAACCTTGATGATGATGTGCCATGATTGATGACATGATGTTTTACTATTGCTATATACGTGTGCCATTGACCTTTCATTGAGTGCGGTGGTTTCGACCTTGAGGGATGCAGAGAGTCGGTGGAACTCCCTTTGACTCTGGATTGAGTCGGGGAGCGGGCTATTTGAGTTGTTTTCATACTTACAAAGTGATATTGTGTGGTTTGATGATATACTATTGATTTCAAGGATATGTTGTTGACATGATCCGACATGGTGGTTGATGATGCAAATGACGATAGCTTTCACAACCGCATCACATGATGGAGGCAAGGCCACAATAATTCAGTTCCGTGAGATTGAGGAGAGGTGTGTCGCTGTACCGACACAGCCTCTATTAGCACTCTCACCGTGGATTGAACTGTAGGTTAACGACTAACTAGTTCGGAGAGGACTCCACTTGGCGTCGCGAGGGCGCATCGACAAGCCGCTTTCACCATTCAACTATAGGTTAACGACAATTAGTTCGAGGGTTCCACGATGCCGGAGGGCGATCAAGGACAGCCGCCATCGGATTCTATAGCGCCGCATGGGCCTTATTCCAGAAGCCCTTAGTCTCCAATAGTTCACCGGACGGAGTGTTGACTTAGGGGGGTTATAGATTCTAACAATACAAGTCACGAGTGGCACCCTTGAGCACGTAGTCCGTCTTGAAGGAAACATCACTTGAATAAAACGAAAAATAGGCGAGTGGCACCCATGGAGCAAGTAGTGCATCCTGAAAGGCACGTCACATGGATGATGATAAAAACAAAACTTAAAAGGACCAAGACCTTAACGCTCGATAAATTCAAAACAAACGACACCCCTAATTAAAATGTCGCCTGCTCGCACTAAAACCCAAAGTTAAAACATTCTCTCAGTTAAATGTGACAAGCTCTAAGAAAATATTTTACAAAAATAAACCTAAGGAGTAAGCTAAAAACCCTCCTAGGTGTTGTTAATTAAAGTCTCATAAGGTAAAGGGGATAAATTAACGAGAATTCTAATTAAGGAAACCCATGGCCTTTAATTGATAAAAGAAGGAATAAAAATTTTAAAGTGGGAAAGTATAAAAGGATAGAAATTTTTAAATATATTGAAAAAATAAAAAATAAAAAAAATAAAAGCATCAAGTAATTTATCTTTAGGTTCAAAAACAAAAATAAAAATAATAATAACTATAGAGATTAAATACAAAAATTAAGAGTAACTAAGAAAGGGATTAATGAGGACCATGTGAATGAATTAAGGAGTGATTAAGGAACAAATTAAGGAGAAATTTAAGGAGTGAATTAAGGAACGATTAAGGAATAAATTAAGGAGAAATTTAAGGAGGAATTATGAATGATTAAGGAATAAATTAAGGAGAAATTTAAGGAGTGATTACGAGTAATTTAAAGAGAAATTTAAGGGTGATTATGAGCAATTTGAGGAGGCAATTTCTATGGGAGTTTTATCTTTGGGAGTGAGAGAATTGAGCCCTTTTAATAATTAAAAGAAATTAATTTGGAGAACCGGAGGCATGTGCATTAATTTGGACTATGGAGATTGTTAGAGGTTTGTCATTAAGACCAATTAATTAATAATTTATGATTTGTGGGTCACCCAAAATTGTATAAAAGGAAGGGAAAGGAAGGAAGGGGAGAACGGTTACGCAACGCCACGCCACCTAATTGTGGATTGACGGATTGGTTGTGAGGAGTTGGGTATCCTCAGCTGTATGGGAGTGGTAGCTCCGCCATTGAGGCAAGCCGAGATGCTAGTTTATCTCCTGGAAGCCAGGTGGCCCCCTATGGCTCGGGGCTATATAGAAGCGAGTACCCCTCTAGCTGCCATCGTACCCCTAGCGTTTGGCTGGGAGGTACCGGTGAGTTTTTCAGCGGTTGGCAAGCGGATGCGGTAGGGAGAACGAACAAGGCACGGCGCGCGAGACGTCTCCGAAGCGGGCGTGTGGCTAAGGTACGATTTTAAATTGGTAAAGTAGAAAGCGTTTATTATTCGGCAAATTATTGTTATTGGTGAGAATATGATGAGATTGTTTGGCACTATATATTGCAATTTCGTTCAGCAATGATATTGTAGAGTTCGTTATATTTTGATCTTGCGTCACTTTAAGTTATGATGTCATGTGTTTTTGCATGGGTATGAATTATGTGACGTGGTTAATTCCTTATTTCTTCATGGAACCAAACTAAAAGAAAAGAAAAAAAAAATAAAAATTCCTATTGTACTTCGCTGTTTAGAGACGTAACGAAGGGGTCGTTACAAGGGGTCGTTACAGTTATTTTCATTGGAGTGAAATGTGCATCATTTGTACGCTCTTATACCACTATCATAATGGAATCATGTTTCCTTTTTGTCCTGAGTAGCATAGTAATAAAATATATGGTGAAAATCTCCCACTTCCACTCAGGAATGGGTAATGGTTGTAACAATCTCGTTTGATGTTTGTGTTCAATATTTACCTTTTGACATTCCATGCACTTATCAATAAATTTAGCTACATATTTCTTCATACTGGGCCAAAAATACTGGCCTCTTACCGCTGCAATAGTTTTCTAATACCCTAGATGTCCAGTGTATGACACATTGTGCATCTCTTTTAAAACTAAATTTCTCAACACTTGCACATAATGTTGGTCTATTGTTACAACCTTTAAAATTTATTATTTTAAATCTATCCCTCACATACTAATGGTAGCATGCATTTCATGTACCTTTCTGTTTGGTGCATCAACCACTTTATTCTCTTTTCCTTTGATGTCCTTGATGTCAAAGTCATATTCGGTGAGAAATTCCATCCATCTAGTTTGTTTGGCATTTAGTGTTGGTTGTTCACACAAGTATTTCAGACCACTATGATCTATCCTTAATTCAAATTTTCTACCCATGAGATAATGCCTCCACTTTTTAAGGCATGAAATATGTATGCCAATTCTAAGTCATGGGTAGCATAATCTATTTCATGCTCCTTCCACTTTTTTGATTCATAACAAATTACATGACCATTTTGGGTATGGACTCCACCAAGCCCTTCCTTCCATGCATCTGTGCATACAACATAATCCTTATTTGTATCTACAATCTTTAAAATAGGTGCACTAGTTAATAAATCCTTCAAGTTATTGAAACTTTTTTCACACTTGGTATTCCATTCAAATTTTATTCCTTTCTTTTGAAAGGATGTGATTGAGTGTGCAATCTTGGAAAATCCCACAATGAATCTCATGTAGTATCCATCTAGACCAAAAAATGATCTATCCTCTGAAATATTCATTGGATCTAGCCAACTTTTGACTCCTTCAATATTTTTTGGATCCACTACTATGCCATCCTCTAAGACAATGTGGGCCATATAATGGGTTTTCTTTTGATAAAAAAGTGCACTTGCTCAACTTTGCATAAAATTGGTGCTCTCTCAACACATGTAGCATCCTTCTCAAATGTTTCTCATGCTCCTCCTCTATCTTGGAATAGATAAAAATATCATCTAAGAATACAATGACAAACTTGTCCATGTCACCTATGAACACTCCACTCATCAGACACATAAAAGTAGCTAACACATTTTTCAATTCAAATAGAAAAACTACAAATTCATAATGACCATATCTTGTCTAAAAAATTATGTTGTTAGTATCTTCTTCTTTGATTCTCACTTGATGATAACATGATCTCAAGTCAATCTTAGAAAATATCCTTGCTCCTTTTGGATAATAAAAAGGTCATCAATCCTTGGAAAATGATACTTGTTCTTTATAGTAACCTTGTTTAGTTTTCTGAAGCTAGTAAACAACCTCATAGTTCCATCCTTTTTATTCAAAAAATGTATCGGGGAACCCCAAGGAGAAACACTTGGACATATGTACCCCTTATTCAACAACGCTTCTATCTACATTCACAATAATTTTAGTTTGGGTGTGCTCATTTTGTAGGGAGTTTTGGATAGTGGGGAAACTCTAGGCATTAAGTCAATAAAGAAATCAATGTCTCTCTTTGGTGGAAATCATGACTATTCCCTAAGCATATTTTCATATTCCTTCAAGACAAGATAATCATCAATACTTGGCTCCTTATCCTTTGTTGGCTCTTTTGTGTGGGCTTCATATATATGACACCCTTTTCTAAAACTTTTTTTCCGTTGCAATTTTGAAGTATCTCTAACAAATATAGGCCTTGGGATACCTTGAACTATCCTTAAATTCTATTCTTCATCAAGACATGTGAAAACCTTGTTGCAACAATCTAAGATATCACGATGCTTGTCTAGTCAATCCATACCAACCAAGTAGTCATAAGGCCCAAGTGGTATGATGTTCAAATCTTCTTTAGTACTGACTCCATTCATGTTCACTAAGAAATCTATGACAAGTTCATCTATTTTTCTCTTGGTTCCAGTAGCTAGTTGAACTAACCAATAATTTTCATTCTTACATTTCTTCAATTTAATTATTTCAACTAGATTTTTATCTATATAGCTCTGAATAGCTCAAGAATCAATCAAAATAGCTATGGAATGATTATAAATCTTACCTTCTACTTCAATCATGTGGGATTGATAGTCCGCTTGTCTATTGTCCAACACTACATAAATTATTAGCATGCTCTTGCGCACATTCTCTACCATATCCTCCTTATTGATGTTATGCATAGTCCTCATCCTATCTCCCCGGTGAGGAAAATATTTATACATGTGGTCCCCTTCACATCCCCGACACTTTATGGGATGTTTTGTTGACCTCTTCCCCATGGACTCTATTAATTTAGCTTCACCTTGTGTTGGATTCCCTTATTTGTATGCTTAAGAGCTATTCTTTATGAAATATGGATTGAATCATTTCTTCCTATGATCCATATTCCGTTTCTTCTTATCATCCCAAACCTTTTGGAAAGTTCTCCTGCTCATACAAATACAACCTTTCTCATGGCTTCTTCCAAATTATTAGGCTCATCAAACTAAATTGTATCCTTGTAAAATGATGGAAATCCACTGAAGAACCTATGGATTTATACTTTCTCATCCTTGATGAAGTCCATGTACCTCAAAAGCTCCAGGAATTTTCTCTCATACTCTTCCATGGTCATGTTTCCTATCTTGATCTCAAATAAGTCTTGCATATTATTTTCATATTAATGCTTGGACAAGTACTGTTATTGGAAATATTTTTTAAACTACTTCCAATAAATTATCTTCTCATCAATATGATTGACCCACTTTAGATGGTCCCACCATATGGAATCCTTCATTTGAAGATGATATATAGAAGTTATTTCTTCCAGGTTTTATGAGTAATCATGAAATAGAAAACATTCTCTCATTCCCAATAACCAAGCTTCAAAATCTTCACCTTTCCTATGCTTTCCATCAAATGGTGGTGGCTTGGGTTTCCTTATCTCTCCTTGCAATATATTTGACCCATATATCCTCCTTTGATGTCTGACAAGGGACACACTTGGGCTATTCTTTTATTTTGAATATGCATGAGATATTATGGTTGAGTGTCCTAGTAAATGATGATGTATACTAGCACTCCTTTAGTTCCTAGATCCCATGTGATCATCCCTTCTATCGGCAAATATAGAATCTTCTAATTGTCTTACAATGGTTTCTTGGTTTATGCCATAATCTTTATTAATTTATCTTTGTAACATATTCATACTCTATAGAAAATTATTTTTAATTTTATTATGCTCTTCCTGAGCTCTTATCAACCTCTCAATGTCTTGTTTGTAGCTTTGCACTTCTTTCTTCAAGCTTCTCATAGTCTCAACTAGATCCACATGATCTACTCTATTTTTATGCCCATTGGACTTGGTCTTTACATTTTCCATGTTGATATTTAAACCTATTATCTCATAATTATGGATGTAAGATTATTGGGAATCCTCCATATCTCTAGTCCTCATATCGAAACCAATTATGTTTTTTTTGTACTTCTAATTTTTCAAAAATGTGCATGCAAAAATTACTGTTAGAATCATGCATATTGCAAAATATTTCATTATCTAGGCTACAAATTGTTAACATAGAGTAAATTGTTGTGCTGAAGAAACAATCTACAAAGGTAACCTACAATCCAACTTTAAGACTGGAAACTATCCTTTCCAATCTAGAGGGGCATCTCTCTGAGACTTAATCTCTGATAAACAGGTTTCTTTAAATTGATGGCTAGATTTAAAATTTTGAGATCGTTTTTCAAGGTTTGCTGAAAAAAGGTATAGTATTTATATGGCTATGGATTCAAACCCTAAAAACAAACAAAACAATGCTTGGTAGGTAGAACTCCTCATAGGAACAAAGGCTAAACAAGGTGATGAACTTCAGTGTTGAGTTTAATCATGTAAGGTGAAAGAAGAAAATAAACACATAACATAATCAAAGCATCACAAGGGATGAATTATGACCTTAGTTAAGAAGATAGACATAATTTAAATCAGTTGAGTCTAGAGCACCATTAGATGAATTCTGGACTTTTAATTTACCAATTTAAAGAGAAGAAAAGTGCAGATGAAAATAGTTACACATGGAATACATACAAAGAAGAGTACAATATTCATATCACCACCATTAGAATGTTTTTCATAGTTAATTTCTGACTTCCACATTTGTATTTCTTTAGATTCAGAAAATTACATTGAGGATCAAAATGTCTGTACTTCTTCCCACATGCCCGTTTTACATCAAAATAGTCCATATATATAGAAAAATAAATCTACACATAGCTTCTAAGAGTCGAACTACTATCAACTAGAGTTATGGATCTAGTTGTTTTCAAAGAGAAAAAAAACCTCTATAAAATTTATCAAAAATAAGAAACGCGATTTGCCAATCATATCCTAACCGAAATGTCATTTACAATCATAAAATCTTGAAAAAAATTCAACCATATGGTTGTGATGAGTCATTATGTGTACCACTGGACAACACTGTCACCTTTGCACTGTAAATTCCCATTTCTGTTGCGCAAATGTTGGCTGCGTTATTTGTGCAGTGATTTCGTGTGGCAGATCTTCATGTTGAGTTTTCTTTCCCGAATCCAGCTAGCAACAAAGGATGGGATCATTCATTTTGTCTGTAGCTTCCTTATCTAATATCACTTGTAGTCGTAAGGTCCTGTTTTCCTTTCTTGATGATAATTTTTGTCTCTTTAAACTCCTCACTTGTCTGAACAAAGCCACATTCATTTTCAATTTTTCTTGAGCACCAGAGATGGTTGCACAAGCATCATCCATAGGTGGTTTTCACTTCTTGTATTGTTTCATGATACCTTCCTTTGATATTATTTTTTCCCCCCTGAGCTTAATGATTTCATCTTGATCTTCTCTTAGCTGCATTCTCCTCCATTTTATATTATTTTCTCCTACTGTTGGTGAGGTAGGAGATCTTTGACCTGCTTTACTCCGTGCGGCTTGTGCTTCAGGAATTATTTTTTTTAGCTTCCTCTTCAATTCTCTATTCTCCTAATATAATTAGGCTATAACATGTTGATATTTCTTTAGTTAATGTTTCACCTCCTTGATATTTGCATATTCCTAACCTGGTTCCACTTGCTTTTCATCAATATCATGGGTTGCACATTCAACAAAATCAATTTGAATTGTGGGTATGGGAAACCTCCTTGTAGAGGATATGGTGTGTGGTTTACTGGGATCTCGTGTCTCCTCACTTTCATAAGAGAATCTTAGTTTGTTTCTTTTCTTTGAGACTGGCTCACTGAGTGATGAACTCTAAATTTCTTTTCCTTTTCCCCTTTCAGCAACACCTCCTCCTTTTACCCCTGAACTATTAAATGTTAATTTATTAGCACATAAGGGAGTATCTCCTTTAGGGTCTAGGGGAATGTTTGTTGGAATCAAGAAATAATCCCAATCCTTGTTTAACTTTCCAAGCTCCTTAACCACCAACATCTTTATCAATGAAAAATGGAATAGGTTATTCTCTGGCTGGTCAGCTTTGGCTTGGACACTGTCTGCCATCTTTCCCAGGCTTCTACATAAGAATAAAGGTAAGTTTAAAGGACTTATACCGGTGAAATTCATTAGGAGCCTGATGTGGTATTGACATCCCTTGTCAAATCTACCCTCACAAGTAAAGTACTTCCAGAATATCCTTAGAAGTTTGTCAAAAGGTTCCAAAATATATTCATTGGGAATATTGGCTCCAATCTTCCAATTTCTATATTCAGGTTTGAGAAAATCAATATAACATGAAGTATCTAATGGCATAGCTTTAAACCATTTTTATCCCTGGATAGGAATCTTGGTCGCAAATGATATGGTTTCCTATGACACTTGTAAAGTTATCCTTGAAATAGTTTCACTAACACCAGTAAAGTTAAGAGGGAATTTCTTGGTTAGGTGCGCATTATAACCTTGAAATTTTTCAAAGAATCTTATGCATCAGGCTTGTTCAAAGGACACTCTAATCGTCGGGTCTGTGTTTACTAAATTTCAATTATGTGGCTTAAACCTCACGACTTTCCCGCTTCATGCATTCTTTCTTTTTCGTTGAGGGATTGTCATGATGTTGATATATGTCAATTGGAGGTGCACAATAATATATTGTAATAGCCTATGTGTAGGGAAAATGGGAACAATAACCTCTGACAACAAATGAGAGGGATAACCTATGCGCAACGAATGAGAATAATGACTTTTGCATGGTGCACAGGAAAACGTTAGCAACAAGAAACTCTGCGCAACAAACAAATCAGTGATAGGAAACTCGATGCAACAATAAATAACAATGGAAATATTTGGCACAACGAAAAACTTGAAACAGCAATTAACAACAACGGAAACTCAACACAACAAAAAATAGTAACGAAAAACTTGGTGTAGAAGTAGGTAGTAAGAATTTATCTCAAAAGAAAAAAGATGGTTGTTTGAAAAAAAAACCTCGTTCCAAAAGATAATTTGCAGTGGACTCCAAGGAAATCTCTTGAACAATGATTGAAAGCAATGGAGTATACACATAAAAAACATAGTGGAATATTTATGTAGCAACTGGCAACACACAATATTTATGTAGCAAAGGGATTCAAAGATTATTGGAAAATCTATGGACGATGCACAAGTCTTTAAGGTGATGGAGAAACATGAAAGGTGGTCAATATTTATGCTCGAATGGATAATGAACAAAATTATGAAAATGGACGAAATATCCATAGCGACAAGATGTTTTAAGGACATTTAAATATTTTCATAGCGAACTTGCACAACGCGTACACCTTTGAAGTTTGCAATGGTACAAATGATATGGAGTGCCACGATTGTTCCCTTTTCTAACTTGATGATTAGGTAATGATGAACCATAATACCCTTTGACATGACATTCATCCTAACCACTTGATTCGGCCTTGGTACATAATTTCCCAGTTTTCAACATGACTCGAGACTTAGGAAAGTAGACCTTTACAAATTAAACACGACGAACCTTACATTATTGAATTTCTTACCTTTGTTGTAGTGTTTTATGAAAAATACTATACACCCTTTAAACCAACTTATCGCTAAACCCCTTACTAACATTTCAAGGCATTCTTTATTTGGTCACTGACCTCATAAACTTTGACACATTAACTATGACTTATCTAGGAAAGTCTTGATTTTTCCCAAGATCATGGCATGGCTTTGAATTTGTTTTGGACAAACCTCTAACTCTAGCTACAAAATCATGGTGCTAACAACTGGCTCTAATGGGGATGTTATCCTCCTAGTGAGGTAGCAAAGAACAATAAACCAAGTCCCTGACCATTGGGATGTATTTGACTCAAAGACTCTAAATTGACATACAAACTTATTTACAAGACTCTCTTGACCTAACTTTGACTAAACTCAGCATAAACCTAGGGCCTTAACTTCAGGATTCAGTTTTATGATTATTATTGAGTTGAAATGCTTCATCTAAAAATAAAATGGTTATTTACAATGACATGGAGAGATTGAATTTTTTTTAAGCAAGATAGTGTTTGAGAAACCTGCAATTCATAGGTCCTCCACCAATGAGATCTACATTAAGCTCTTGAAACAAATATGTATTGTTCCCATGGTATGCAACATTCATGAATTCCCATGTTTCCCCCTGTCTTTATTCCTTGCGTCCCACTTCAGTACCAAATTATCCACCTTAAAATCATCATCCTTAGTATGCTTGTAAACGACTCTTTTTATTTTATCTTGGTGTAGTTGTGAGTATTTGAAGACCTGTTCTCTCATTTGTTGCACATGGATTAATTGGTTTATCCTTCTTAGAGCATCATTTGGTTCAGCTTCTTGTTCTTGTAATAGTCTCATCACTGGAAGTCCTAATGAGGTAGGAAAAACTACCTATGCACCATATACAATCTGAAAAGGGGATGTAGAAATAAACCTTTTAGTGGTGATCCTATCATCCCATAACACATACATAATATTTTTGTGCCAATCTTTCTACATTTATGAAAAACCCTTCCTAGATGTTTGAGATGTTGATCATCAGAATTTGAAAATACAGTGATATCATCTAAGTAAATAACAATAAACTTATCTTTCTCATCTGCAAAGGCTATGTCCATGGCCCTTTAGAAAGTTTCCTTTGCATTCATAAGCCCAAAAGACATTTTTTCATACATGAAGGTGCCCCGAGGTGTTGCAAAAATTGTATTCTCTTGGTCATAAGGATGTACCATGATTTGGTTGTATCCATAAAAAACATCAAGCATTGATATCTTCTAAGATCCAACCACATTCTGCATGATGTAATCCATCTTAGGAAGTGGATAATTGTATTTGAGAGACACCCTGTTTATATTTTGAAAGTCCACACACAACTTGAGCTCACCACTTTTCTTTCTGACAAGCACTAGGCTAGACACCCACCTGGAAAATCTTAAGGACACTATGATTTTGGCATCAAACAACTTCCTTACCTCCTTTTCAATCAATGGAAACAATAGAGGGTTTATTCTTCTCAACTTTTTCTTGAAGGGTTTATGCTCATCCTTGATTGGAATTACATGTTGAATTGCCTTAGTATCATAGACCTTTAAATATTCATAACTCCATGCAAAGACATCATGGAAATTCTTCATTAGGATGATATACCTCTGTTTAATCTCTGGATTGAGTGTTTTAGACAATTTGATGATCTTGGGAGCCTTCTAAGCTCCAATGTTGTAATCTTTTATGTCCTCATCATTTGTAGTGATTTTAGGATTTCTGGATACATCATTGTTGTAAAAACGATTTTCCAATGGAACCAAGCCTTTGGGAATAATGTTATTTTTGAGTTGCACTATATCTCTCCCAACAATATGATTTTGAAAAAAATCATCATTGTTGAACACATCTACATCTTCATTCTCTTCACAACAACACTCATCAATATTCGAAATAGAAAATCCATCATTCATCAGAAGGAATCTTTCTACATGTTTGTCATTTTCAAATATTTTCCAATATTTAATGTTATCAGGTACTATTGGCATGTTCCTGACTTCAATTTCATAATTTTTGTTAGGAAAAATTGGAATTTTGAAAACTGAGGTTAAAGTAGCTAAAGCATCCGCAATTTGATTTCCCCCCCTAGGAATCACTGATAAATTGTATTATGAAAACTCTTCAAGAAGATCAAGTACTAAATTTGTATATTCCCTCAATACAGGATGTCTGGACTTATATATACCCTTTACCTGATTAATAACAAGCTCAAAATCTCCATGTACAACTATCCTCCTAGCACCCAATTCTTTTAAAGTCTTCAATCCCAAAATCAGTGTCGCATATTCAACCATGTTATTGGTGCAATCAAAAGCAAGTTTGTAGGAACAGATTTTTGTACATATCTTGGGAGGGTTAATCCACACAACAACTCCTACTCTTTCTCTACTAGTATCTCTATCAAATCTCATATTCCACATCTCATCCTCTGCATTGTTTTGTTGATTTTTTATTTCCTCTGTTTGATGATCAACAGGGATGATTTTAAGGATGGAAATTTATTTTAGAATGTAGAAACCTTGGCGAATCTTATTAGTCCTTCATATTCCAACTATAAAAATGTTTGGAGATATTTTTGTAAAAATAATTTCTAAGGATTTTATACAATTTGTATAAAATTTTGGTGATTTTTAAGATAAAATAATTATATCCTTTAGAATTTGGGTGAATCATTTTTAGAATAATGAATCTTCTTTTGGGAAAAACCATGGAAATTATCCCATGAGCGAAATTTATCCCCTAAAATCATCTCTGATGATTAGGATTGTATTTGATAGCCATGAAATTCGTTGGCTCCTCCTCTTCAAAAATCAATTCATTATAGAAAATAGAGGAACCGACCTCAGTATCTACAAAGTAAATGGGATGGTTTTTTGGTTGAGTTTTTCTACTCACCATGTACTTGAGAAACACGTCTTTGTAAAACCTCCTTTCTTGGCCAAAAATAGGGATATTAGCATATGACATATCCATTTGCAATGTCCCTTTCAACTTTGCAGCCCAAGATATAGATAACAACATTCCAAATTTAGGAGGGATGTCAGAAACCACCACATCCATGATCAAATTTTTTGATGGAATTTGAGACAATGATACAACCAGATCTTTCATTAAACCCAAGAATTTCACCTTCCTTGATTCAAAAAATAAAAGATCCTTGTAAGGTGTTGTAATATCTAGGCCCAACTCATCCATGACTACCTTGGGCATCAGATTATGTGATGCTCCTGAATCTAACATGGCATTATGTAAGGTCATGTCATGATTTTAAGACTAACATAAAAAGGAGGGACATCATCAACATCACCACTCTCCTCCATATGTGGGCCAAACAAGATATCAAGGTCATCATCTTGTACATTCAAGGTATCAGGGGATTCTTCCATTTTGATCATTTTAATGATCTGATTTCTATATTCCCCATTCTTAATCAGTGCATTGAATGGAACATAAATTTTGATTTTAGTCATTTCACTTTCAAAATTAAAAGGCGATGGGGATTTTTCTACCTATTTGATGATTGCTTCCTTTCTTGCCTCGGGTATATTCTTTGGGTATTCTTCTTTGTATTTTCCTTTCTCCATTGCATCATTTGTTGAATTATCTTTCTTAGGTTGACTTGAAGAAGGTGTATTTCTTTGAAGTTCTCTTGTAGGATTTTCCTTTGGAGGATTTGCAAGCACATTTTTTCTTATGAGGTTATACTATTTTTGAAGCTACATAATATCATTTTGATATCCCTTCTTAAACTCTGCTATTTCCAGTGACAACATATCATCATTATCTTGCATAAGCGTATCATTTGCATCCATAAATTGATCACGTTCTTCTTTATTTAAGAACACATTTGTTTCTGTATCATCACAACAATGCAAATTGTCTTCAATTGTTTGATCAAAATATTCATTTACATAGTTTTTTTGGAAAGGAGGTTTTATTTGTTGATCACCTTGATTTCTCTGGTCTCTTTGCGTGATCTGTGCAACTAGAGCTCTTCTAAAATTTTGATTTCTGGGATGAAAATCAGTTTGATCCCTCATGGAAGGCTTATTCTCCAAGGACATTCTTTCCATGAATATTTACATAGTTCTCATCATCAAATCAAATTTCTCATCTGATGATTGAGAAGTTGAGGGTTGTGCTTCTCCTTGAACCTTCTTCACATCTTTGTCATGATTATATTTTATCTTTGATGCCATTGGATTTACCTCTACTTCAATTGCATCACTCATCATATCATCTATCCTTTCTCTTAACAACAAGGCAAAGTCATTTTCAAAAGAATCAACATATCGAAGTTGGGAAACTCCAGGAGGACGTTTTACTTTAGTAGGAATTGAATTATAAACTTTCATAAATCTGGTTGAAAACTCTTGTACTATTTCATTTGGTGATCTTTTTATGTTATTGCACTGAGTTAGAAACTGAAGAGGATTCTTTTTATCACCCCACCTTGCAATAAAAAGTGTTTCAAAAGATGCAAAATCAGGGATATTCATTGCAGGAAGAGCTTTAAACCATTTTTTGACTTCTCATGAAAGACTTTGTGTGAACAGCCTGAGTTTTGCATCTTCATGATCTACCTCATCTAGGTCAACAAAATCATTGAACCAATCTAAGTGTCTTTGGGATGATAAATTTTATTCAACATCAAATGATCTCATTCTTTGATTATAATTTTGGGGTAAATCATGAAACTGGGCAGGCAAGGCAAGAGAAGCAAATCTAGCTGCCATGGCTCTAGGAGAATTTTGGGCTATATGAACAATCTAAATAGGAATAGTATGAATGAGAACAGTGGGAATCAAATACTAGAATTTCTTCTCATCAAAGATAATTTCATTCAACTTAGATTCTGATATAGATATTAACAAGGTTTGTTCAAATTTTAAATCAAATTCAAGGTCATCGATACTTTTTAAGTTGTCTTTGGGAAAAGATAGATTTTTGTCCAGGAAATCAAATGATTTGACTATATTTTATTTTATTTTGTGTAAGAGTTTCTCAGGATCAAACACAGATGCTATAGGTTATGGATCACAGTTCCTTCTAGTGTGAATTATCTTAGGAGTCAAGATTTATTATTTTCTCAAAAAAAAAATTATGCTACTGATCTGATTAAATGAAGTTGCCAAGGTAAGAATAGTTCATCCAAAAAAGATGTTTGATTCACTGTTACCCTCATGAATCAAATATAAATCTTTAACTCGTTCCTTCCTAGGGAAAATTTACAATTTCATCCCTGGCAACGACGCCAAAATGTTAATGTTGATTAAATTGTTGTGCTGAAGAAACAATCTACAAAGGTAACCTACAAACCAACTTTAAGACTGGAAACTAGCCATTCCAATCTAGAGAGGGCTCTCTCTGAGAATTGATCTCTAATAGACAGGCTGCTTTAAATTGATGGCTAGATTTAGAATTTTGAGATAGTTTTTAAAGGTTTGTTGACAAAAAGGTATAGTATTTCTAGGGATATGAAGTCAACCCTTGAAAAAAAATAAAAAAATGCTTGGTAGATAGAACTCCTTAGAGGAAAAAAGGCTAAACAAGGTGATGAACTTCAGTTTTGAGTTTAATCATCTAGGGAGAAAGAAGAAAAGAAACACATAACAAAATTAGAGTATCACAAGGGGTGAATTTTGACCTTAGTTAAGAAGATGGACATAATTTAAATTAGTTAAGTCTAGAGCACCATTAGATGAATTATGGACTTTTAATTTACCAATTTATAGAGAAGAAAAGTGCAGATGAAAATAGTTACACATGGAATACATACAAAGAATAGTACAATCTTCATATCACCGCCATTAGAATGTTTTTCATAGTTAATTCATGACTTCTACATTTGTGTTTCTTTATATTTTGAAAATTACATCGAGGATCAAAATGTCTATACTTCTGTCCGCGCACCTAGTTTATATCAAAATAGTCCATATATATAGAAAAATAAAGCTACACTTAGCTGTTACTACTATCTCTTAGAGTTATGGATCTGGTTGTTTTCAAAGAGAACAACAAACTCTATAAAATTTATCAAAAATAGGAAACTCGATTTTCCAATCATATCCTAACCGAAATGTCATTTACAATCATAAATTCTTGAGAAAAATCCAACCATATGGTTATGAAGAGTCATCATGTGTACCATTGGACAACACTGTCACCTTTGCGCAGTAAATTCTGGTTTCTTCTGCACAAATGGTGGCTGTGGAATTTGCGCAACGATTTTGTGTGATAGATCTTCATGTTGAGTTTTCTTGCGTGAATCCAGTTGGCAGCAAAGGATGGGATCATTCAGTTTGTCCGTAGCTTCCTTATCCAATATCACTTGTAGTCATAAGGTCATGTTTTCCTTTCTTAATGACAATTTTTTTCTCTTTAAACTCGTTGCCTATCTCAACAAAGTCGCATTCCTTTTCAATTTTATTTGAGCATCATAGATGGATGCACATGCATCGTCTATAGCTGGTTTGAATTTCTTGTAATGTTTCATGATACCTTCCTACAATATTCCCTTTTTCTCCCTAAGCTTAATGATCTTATCTTGAGCTTCTCTTAGCCGCCTTTTGAACCATTTTATATTATTTTCTCCTACTGTTGGTGAGGTACTATATCTTTGACCTTCTTTACTTTGTGGTGCTTGTTCTTCAAGAATTATTTTTGTTAGCTTCCTCTTCAATTATTTGCTCTCTTGATAGAATTGGGCTATAACATGTTGATATTTCTTGAGTTATTGTTTCACCTCCTTGATATTTGCATCTTACTTGGCTGGTTCCACTTGATTTTCATCAATCTCTTGGGTTGAACATTCAACAAACCCTGTCTGAATTGTGGGTATGGGAAACCTCCTGGAAGAGGACCCAGTGTGAGGTTTACTGAGATATTGTGTCTCCTTAGTTTCATCAATGAATCTTAGTTTTCTTTTTTTCTTCGAGGCTATCTGACTGAGTGATGAACTCTCAATTTATTTTCCTTTTCCCCTTTCAACAACACCTCCTCCTTTTACCCCTGAACTATGAAATGTTGATTTCTTAACAGATAAGGGAGTATATCCTTTAGGGTCCAGGGGAATGTTTTATGAAATTAAGAAAGAATCCCAGTCTCTGTTTAACTTTCCAAGATCCTCAACCACCAACATCTTTATCAAGGAAAAATTGAATAGGCTATTCTCTCGTTGGCCATCTTGTCTTGGACACTGTCTTCCATCTTTCCCAGGCTTCTACATAGGAATAAAGGTAAGTTTAAAGGACTTCTACCTATGAAATGCATCAAGAGACTAATGTGGTATTGATATACCTTGTCAAATGTACCCTCACAAGTAAAGTACTTCCATATTATCCTCAGAAGTTTCTCGAAAGGTTCCAAAAGATATTCATTGGGAATATTGGCTCCAATATTCCAATTTCTGTATTCAGGTTTGAGAAAATCAATATAACATGAAGTATCTAATGACATACTTTTAAACTAATTTTCTCCCTACATAGGAATATCTGTCGCATTTGATATGGTTTCCTCTAACACTTGGAAAGTGATCCCTGTAATAGTTGCACTGACACCAGTAAATTTAAGACAGAACTTCTTGGTTAGCTGTGCATTATACCCTTGAACCTTTTCATACAATCTTATGCATTTGGTTTTTTCAAAGGACGATCTGATCGTTGGGTATGCATTTACTAACATTAAATTTTGTGGCTCAAACCTCACGACTTTCCCTCTTCTTTCATTCTTTCTTTTTCGTTGAGGGGTTGTCATAATGCTGATATATGTTAATTGCAGGTGCACAACAATATATTGTAATAGTTTATACATAGGGAAAAATGGAAGAATAACCTCTGACAATAAATAAGAGAAATAACATCTTCACATCGAATGAGAATAGTGACTTTTTCACGGTGCACAGGAAAAGGTAGCATAGGAAACTTTGCGCAGCAAAAAAATCAGTGACAATGGAAAACTCACCACAGTAGTAAACACCAATGGAAAAATTTGGCGCAACGGAAAACTTGGCACAACAATAAACAAAAATGGAAACTCGACACATCGACAAACAATAATGGAAAATTTGGCGCAGGAGTAGGTAGTAAGAATTTAGCTCAAAAGAAAGAAAGTTGATTATTTGAAAAACAAACTCATTTTAGAAGCTAATTTGCAATGGACTCCAAGGAAATCTCTTGAAAAAAGATTGAAAGAAATGGAGGACAGACAACAAAAATAGAGTGGTCGATTTATGTAGAAACTAGCATCACACAATATTTATGTAGAAGAGGGATTCTGAGCTTATTGGAAAGGCTCTAGACAACACACAAGTCTCGAAGGTGATGGAGAAACATAAAAGGTGGTCAATATTTATGTTCGGATGGATAAGGAACAAAATTATGAAAATATCCATAGAGACAAGATGTTTTAAGGAAATTTAAAGATTTGTGCAACGAACTTGCAAAGTGGGTAAAAATGATATGGAGTGCCATGATTGTTCCCTTTTCTAACCACATGATTAGGTAATGATGAACCATAATATATTTTGACATGAAATTCATCCTAACCACTTGATTCAACCTTGGTACATAATTTCCCACTATTCAACATGACTCGAGACTTAGGAAATTAGACCTTTACAACTTAAACATGATGAACCTTACATTCTTGAATTTCTTGCCTTTGTGGTAGTGTTTTATGAAAAAGACAATACACCCTTTAAACTAACTTATGGACAAACCCCTTACTGAAATTTCAAGGCATTCTTTATTTTTTCACTGACCTCATAAACTTTGACACACTAACTATGACTTATCTAGGAAAGTCTTTACTTTTCCCAAGATCATGGCATGACTTTGAATTTTTTTTGGACAAACCTCTAACTCTAGCTACAAAAATCATGGTGATAACACATATCACCCTTCATTTGAATTTATGAAGATTATGGATGTATTGAATCCAATTTTGATTACTTAGATGAATTCATCTTTGAATCATCATTCCAATGAATATAATCATGCCTCATTTTGGGTTCAGAGATGAAAGTTATCGCTTTCTGGGTTTTGTCATTTATACTCAATTATGGATTGTTCTCACTCATGCAATCTAGCTACGATACCATCTTCTACCATCTGTAACATAAAATATGTAAAGAATCATAAATATTTAATATTGGGTGTAGATAGGATTTATGATTGTGAACACATATCAATTTTCGTATTCGAAATCTAACACTCTAGTCAATTTCTGTATAAATATCGAACTGATGACTTTGTACTTTATACATTTTCCTTAGACTTAGGATTTTTAGCCAAAAGTGGTTATCTCCCAAATGGAGTGAAACTGGGAAAAAATTCATCAACACAAAGTTGTTGAAATTTTTTAGGAGGCAAAATGTCAACTACATAATTTTTCCATATTTGTGAATTGGGGTCCCTTTTCCTTCTCTGAAGATTAAAAAAATCCCCCCAAAATGTCCATGAATAGTGGTTTTTGGTTTGTTTACTCATTTCTACACCAAAATATTTGGAATTTGGCCAAAATATCGATCAAGTATATTCATGCTTGCATTATGGGCTCCCTATAAACATTTCATATTTATATAGGCCCTAATTACTGAGCACAACCCAGATCTTTAAAAACTATTTTTTTTTTTGGAAGATTTAAGCAGAAATGGATAGTGGCCTTTACTGAAACTTTTTGTAGGCTTCAAATATATGGACACACCCTTTAAATTTTGTCTGGTTCCAGTTTTTATGCTCCTATTATTACCAAAACAAGGTTTTGTCTCTAGACTTCTTTTTATCCTTGTCTGTATTTCTCCTTTCCTTTCCTCCTCTCTTCTTTTCTCTATTTCTCTTCTTATTTTCTCCTCTTATTCTCCTTTTCTTTCTCTTCTATTCTTCTTTTTTTTATTTTTCCCTTCCGCCATGAACAATAGAAACCCTTCATCAGTGGTCGGAAAAAACCTTGTATCAGTGATCGGTGAATTCCTTTGTAACGACAATCGACGAAAAAACAATATCAAAGATAAAAAAACAACTCCTATCGACGATTGGAAATAACTGTATCCAATGATGGTCAAGGAAAATGTTTCTATTGATGATTGATGAAAAAGTCTCTATTGGTGGTACACAATTTTCTTTGTAGGAATTGACGATTTTCTTCTTCGATGAACTACAAAATTGTTCCTACATCACATAATTTCTTGAAAACTCTAAAAAGATCAATTAGAGATCGACGATTTTCCTCTTCGATGAATTATGAATTTGTACCTACTTTGTAGAGTTTTTTCGAACTCCAAAAATCACCATTGACAAACAAATATTGGTTTTTGATCACCATGTCAAATGCAATATGGGTCGTGGATTTAGTAAAATTCACAGTTACCATAAAAATATGAAATTTGATCTCCCAAACCAATTTTTTTAACTTTGCAATTTGCAAATTGATACCATTAATCAACTCTCCAGCCATCCTAAGTGCAAATTTGACCTAAATTTGTTTAGAAATTTGAGGATTTAACTCATATCTTATCTATTTCCCCAAATCCATGATAGATAAAAAAATATGCAATGAGTGCTAGTCTCCGGCCCATACAAATCCGTTGTTGAACCAAACTATCTAATACCACTCTGTATCATACCCAACGTCCAAGTTGAGTCCCATGTTACTACTAAAAATGACTAACTACAACTCTGATACCAATTTATACATGAAAAAATACACAACAATGTCCATAATAATTTAAAACATGAAGCATTTAAACATGTGCATTAACAATTAAACACACACAACAACATTCAATCACATAAAACATAGTTTCGAATGCAACATTTACTCACAATAGGAAAATTGAATAAGATGAAACTTTAGAGTGAAATGCATAACAATTAAGCTTGGTATTCAAAAAAACTAAGCACAATGAATATGAACATTTCTCTTTGCAAATATGCAACCCACTAAAGAGGACGAATGTTCCACCCAACCATATACTTGCTTCTCTAGTTCTCAATTGAAGTCACCCTCGAGCTGGGGATAGCAATCCACAAGAATGGGTGTCCCCTAAAGGTGTCTATTGTTCACTCACAACAATTAAATTCATATATCCATTCCAATCCACCAACTCTCTTTCCCCTCAAATTGCATAACCAAAGGAATGAGATCCCCTTATTTTCCATGTAGTCCCTTAGGTTATCCCACTTCCCTCTAGGGATACAACATAGTTTGAATAGAAAATTTCTCTGTTGGGGACTCCAAGAATTCTAGTTGTAAAGGAAATTCTAACATCATCGACTCTCTTGCTCACTTGGAAATTATATATCGACACTCACATGCCATGATAATATGCTTCTCCATGTAATTACTAGCTCCAAGAGTCGTCTACAAAACCCACTATGGCTACATGCTATCACCCAACACTCCACACACATTTTCCTTCATTTTTCCTTACTATAAAAACTACTCTCTTTTTCCATATGAGTTTCCTTTTCTCCCATGCATATTGACTCTCCCAATTCCCAAGGTTGATTTTACTTAGGCCCATGCTCTCAATAAATACATTAAGTGACTTTACATGCCAAACCTCTTACATGTATTCAATGATTGGGATTTGGAACACTAAAAAAGGAAATAGAAGATTCATAGTGAAAATAATTTAGAAATATGGTTTGGGTTTAATATGCATGTATAATTCCTCCTTGGACCCCCCTCTCTTGTGGAAAATTAGCTCCCATGTCTCCATCCACATCCATCTGCAACTAGTGATACATTTTATTTATTATTTTCAATATACATCATTTACATATTACATTGTTGGGCCCACGACCATACATCATATTTACATTATACAACATTAAACCTAGGATTAAAAATGGGGATGTTACAAGAGACTATGGAGTGTTTATCTTGTGTTTTCTATTTAGAGCTTTGTTCAATGGAAAGTTGCCACACCTTAAGATGCAAGTGAACATTATATTCTTCTTCTCATTATCAATATACAATGGCCTTTTTACTTATTTTATGTTATTGTGTCTTGTTTTTGGTTAATCTACAATTATATTCTCTGTATACCTGGTTGTGTTTCAATTTTCAAGGGTTAAGGAACAATACAAGTGGTATCGAAACACTTTCCTAAGATAACATGCCTCAAAATTTAGTATATTTTTTTTTCAAGCTAGAGATGTCTTTCAATGTCTTTAAATAACATGATGATATATTTTTCAGTGGGTAACATTTTGGTTGGGTAAGAACATATGCATGAAATACAATTGGAATCAATATACATCATTTACATATTAAATTTTTGGGCTTGTGACCATACATCATATTTACATTATACATCACTAAACCTAAGATTAAAAATGGGGATGTTACTCGAGACTATGGAATGTTTATCTTTTGTTTCATATTTGTAGCTCTACTTAGTGGAAAGTCACCCCACCTTAAGAGGCAAGTGAACAATGTATTCTTCTTCACATTATCAATACACAAATGTATCTTTAAATATTTTATGTTATTGTCTCTTGTTTGTTATTAATCCGCAATTATATTCTTTGTATACCTAGTTGTGTTTCAATTTTCAAGGGTTAGGGAACAATACAAGTGGCATCAAAACACTTTCCTAAGCCAACATGCCTCCAAATTTTAGTAGAATTATTTTTCAAGATAGATATGTGCTTCAATGTCTTTACATAAGTTCATTGTGATCTATTATTTAGTGGATAAAACTATGGTTGGGAAAGAATACATGCATGAAATACAAGTGGAATCATGTTGTTGGAAACCCTTGTAACTCCTGTTGGTACCCCTTCATGTAATATCACATCAGACATCACCTGTATATGAAATATCACTTCCCTATACCTTATTTCATATTGGAATCCCCCTAGGTATGCCTAAAACTAATCCTATATTAACCGATCAATCATCTTGTTGCTATAGTACACTAAGAACAACAGTTAGGGAGATCACCCTCTAGTACCTCGGTAGTTAGGTCATATGGCTACGAGCATGGTTGACCCTTCTTAGTTATTTCCCTAAGATATTGTTCAAGTAATATTGTTGGACCCAAAAAATATCCTAGAGATATATAGCACTTGACACTCCTTTGTCTCAAGGACCCTAGAAACCCTAACTATCATAGTCACCAATCGAAATTCCTACATCTTTGCATCAAGAAGGAATTTGAAGATTTTGTCACTGCATTAATAATCAACCAGAACTAGTACTTGGATTTTTATTTTGGGTCCCAACGAAACCACTGACGGAGTCCTTTCTCAAAATATTCCTTACATCATATTGATCCTGGGGGTATACTGTAACACCCCTATTTCCCCCATCTTGTAAAAATAATTATATTATTGCTAAAATACTATGGACATATCTGTTATGTATGGATCTTAGGAAATGATGAACCTTTGCTAAAGAAGGTAACGTGAATTATGTTTTCATCGTAAAAAGGAAAATGATGAATAAATGTTGAAGCTAATTTTCTATACAAGGTATGATTCCATGAGAGGGAATCAATGAGGAAATTTCCCTTGTCAATTAAATATTCAAGAAGAACCCAGAATGGGCATTTGTTTTCTAGAATTTCAGTTAATGAAGGAATTTAGTAGTTGGACTACCAGTTTCCCCCATTTATGAAAATCAATGGTGTTGTACTAGAAATTCCTTGCCTTAGAAGCATGGTAAAAAAAGTACGTCCCATCTAGAGGATTATGGATTGACCCACAAATTCATGGATTTGACCCATGAAATCATGTTGTAGAAGGAAAGAAAATAAGGATCATGGGAAGAGAGGTAAGGGGCACACATAGTTGAGTCTACGAACAAAATTTGAATAGAGAAGAGTTTGAAAATGACGCAGGAGCATCGTGGTAGAAAGCACATACGAAGGTAGAAGACAGCTGGGACAAGCGCCATCACATTTCAACACGTTGGCAAGAGTGTTTTGGAATGTTTTGAAATAAATGTGCAGGTATTAAATAAATTAATTAAGTGGAGGTGCACTTGTAGATTGTAATCAGACCTTGAGCGTCCCACTCTCGTCTGAAGGATTTAGAGGCATTTATGTTAATAAATGTAGGTAGGTAGCTTTAAAGTTCTAGATTTGACAGTTTAGAGCGAGGAGGGAAACGGGATATAGACACCCTCATTGTATAATTGTAACATTATCAATTGAGGAGAGCATAGGAGAGCATAGAGGAGAAGAAGCAGAGAGATGTGTAGAAAACACCCATTTATAGAAGTCCTGAATTAATACATGAAGATTTGATTCAGACTTATGGTGTTGTGATATTCTCTGTGTATGCATGTTGAATATTATGCTTAGTGTTGTTTTACTCTTTTTGTCATGCATCAAAGTGGTATCAGAGCACAAAAATATTTCTTTGCTTTCTATAGTAGGGAAAAGGAAGATTCACCATGCCGCCGAGAAAAAAAGATAGGCAAACACCCAATCTGCCAGAGGAGAGGGAAATTCCAGAAGAAAGGGGTAGGCATGTGCCAAATCCAGCCATGGAAAGAGAGATGAATGACCTACATGCCAGACTCGTGGACGTGGAAATAAAATAGAGATGCACAACCAGTGCTGGAGATGTCAGTGAATCTGAAAGTGAAGATGAAGCTGGACATGAAGGAGAAGAAGTTGCAAAAGAGGATGCAACAAATGAACATCTGATTAGGGCGGTTGCAAAAATGAATGCTAGGGAAAAAATGGACATTCCAGTATATAAGGGAAACCTATATGCCGAAGAACTTCTAGACTAGATTAGAGCTATGGACACATATTTTGACTATGAAGATGTCGAGGAAGACAAAAGGGTCAAACATGTTGTCACAAGACTTAAAGGACATGCAACATTGTGGTGGGATGAACTACAAGATGACAGACGCTGCAAAGGCAAGCAAAAACTCAAGAGTTGGGATAGGATAGTTGCAAAGATGAAGGGAAAATTCATTCCCAGGGATTACCAAATTAATCTGCTTCGGAGAATGTAGAATTTGAGACAGAAGCTGATGTCAATGAAGGAGTACATTGAAGAGTTCTACAAGTTAAACATTAGGGAAGGTCATCGCGAAAGTGATGATGAAAAATTTGCTAGATATATGAATGGTCTACGATGCGACATTCAAGATGAGATGAGCATGATGACCATCCAAACGGTGGAAGATGTTTATCAGATGGCTCTGAAAGATGAAGAGAAGCTGAGCCGAAAGCAGGGTCAAAGAGGTCGATGGAGAAGTCAATCCAGAGGCAAAGAAGTTGCCTAGGATAGGAACCAAAAACCAAAAGAAGACTGAAAGAAACCTCAGACTCAGACTGAGAGAGGTGGAAGTTCACAGAGGGGACAATATGCTGATGGAAACACTTTTCCTCGTGCTAGAGGTAGAGGAAGAGGAAGAGGTGGAGTGGTGAAATGCTTCACATGTGGAAAGGTTGGAAACAAGTCTTATGAATTTCCAGATAATAATAAAGAAGGATGTGAGACTCACATTGCCGAAGCACAAAGGTGGAATGTTGAGGCAGAGGATGTTGAAGGCGGGAGATCACTGATGATGAAAAAAGTTCTCTTGAAGCCAGAGAAAGAGACAGAAGAACCAGTCCAAAGGAACATACTTTTTCGGACTACTTGCAAGACCAAAGACAGGGTATGCAAGGTTATCATGGATAGTGGTAGCACAGACAATCTCGTTTCTACGGAGATGGTATAAAAGCTGGAGCTGGAGACTATTGAACATCCAAGTCCATACAGAGTTTCATGGCTACAAAAAAGACATCAGGTAAATGTCACTAAACAATGTTTAGTTGGATTTAATATAGGAGGATATAATGATAACATATTGTGTGATGTTATTCCCATGGATGTTTGTCATCTATTGCTAGGTAGACTGTGGCAATATGACATGAATGTGATTCATGATGGGAGAAAGAACACATACACCCTAGAGAAGAATGGGAGAACTCACATGTTGTTGTCGATTAAGGACAAAGAGGTGAAACCTGAAGAAAGAAACACTGCACTTCTCATGAGTGGGAAGGAACTTCTTAAGGAGGTTAAGAAGAAGAAAGATCCATAATTCATCGTGGTCCAGAAACCTAGAATTGTTTTGACTAGCACAAGAGTGGATGATCTACCAGAGGAAATCCAGAAGCTACTGGAGGAATTTGTCAATATAGTAGTGGACGAACTACCTTGTTCGTTGCCACCTATTATAAGTATAAATCATCACATTGATCTTATACCTAAATCTAGTTTACCAAACAAGGTAGCATACAGATTGACGCCGCAGGAGAATGAAGAGGTCAAAAGACAGGTCTAGGATTTAATGGACAAAGGGTTGATTAGAGAAAGCTTGAGTCCATGTGTTGTTTTGATAGTGCTCAGTCCAAAGAAAGATGGAGGCTGGAGGATGTGTATAGACTCAAGGGAAATTAACAAAATTACCATCAGATATAGATTCCCATTGCCAAGAATGGATGATTTGATGGATTGCCTGAGTGGAGCGAATTTTTTTTCGAAGATTGATTTGAAAAGTGGATATCATCTGATTCGTATGAGAGAAGGAGATGAATGGAAGATAGCATTCAAGACCAATGAAGGGTTGTATGAATGGATTGTCATTCCATTTGTTCTAACAAATACGTCGAGAACTTTCATGAGGTTGATGAACGAAGTCCTGAAGGAGTTCATCGAAAAATTTGTCATAGTATACCTTGATGACATACTGATTTTCAATAAAACATAGGTAGGGAATCTAAAACATTTGGCTACAGTGATGCGAAGGCTACAACAAGAGAAGTTGTTGATAAATATGAAGAAATCCTCATTCATGAAGATGGAGCTCATTTATTTGGGGTTTGTTATTTCTGCAGATAAGTTGAGGATGGATCCAGATAAAGTGGAGGTGATTAAGAATTGGCCATCGCTAAAGAATATCTTTGAAGTTCAAAGTTTTCATGAATTGGATAGTTTCTACAGGAAGTTCATTAGGAATTTCAGTGGAATTAGTGCACCGATAATGGACACAGTGAAGAAAAGACATAATTCTTTTCACTGGACAGAAGAAGCAGAGAAAAGCTTCAATTTGTTGAAAAGGAAAATCACGGAACAACCAATTTTGGTGTTGCTGGATTTTAAAAAGACATTTCAAGTAAAATGTGATGCAAGTGGATTTGCAATAGGGATAGTCTTGAGTCAAGAAGACAGACCGATAGCATACTTCAGTGAGAAGCTGAATGAAGCCAAAATGAAGTACTCCACATATGACAAAGAGTTTTATGCAGTCATACAGGCACTGAAGAAGTGGAGGCACTACTTGATTCCTAAGGAGTTTGTCTTATATAGTGACAATCATACTTTGCAATTTGTGACTCAATAGGAGAAGTTGAATCAAAGACATCTAAAATGGGTTGAATACATGAAGAACTTTACTTTTGTAACTAAGCATATTTCTGGAACTGCTAACAAAGTTGTTGACACTTTGAGCAGGAAATGTTTGCTATTGCAGGAGTTCAGAGTCAAAACATTAGGTTTTGATGATCTCAGGAACATGTACAGAGATGATCCATATTTTAAGGAAGTGTATGAGGCGACTGAGAATCCAATTCTTAGGGACAGAAGCCAATGGGCCAAATACATGATCCAGGATGGATTGTTATTCAGGGGCAATCGGTTATATATTCCGAAGTGCTCCATGAGGGAGAATTTGCTGAAGGAAAAACATAGTGGAGGATTGGCCAGGAATTTCGGTCATGCCAAGACATTCTCAAAGTTAAATGAGTCATATTTTTGGCCAAGAATGAGAGCAGACTTCAAAATATTCGTGGACAGATGCAAAATTTGTCAGCATTTAAAAGGGAAGAGGTAGAATGTAGGCTTTTATCAACCGTTACCCATACCTAAGAGGTCGTGGGATGAAGTCATCATGGACTTCATATTGGGGTTGCCAAGAACACAAAGAGGGTTTGAGTTGATCTTTGTAGTGGTGGATAGATTTTTTAAGATGACACACTTATACAGTGTCAGAAAACCAATGACACAACTCACATTGCGAACCTGTTTTTCAAAGAAGTCATTCGACTTCACGACTTACCAAGGAGCATCGTCTCAGATCGAGACACCAAGTTTGTGGGACACTTTTGGAGAACCTTATGGAAAAAGCTGGGAACAAACTTTTCGTTCAGTTCAACTTATCATCCTTAGATGGATGGACAGACAGAAGTTGTGAACAGAAGTTTGGGAGACTTGCTGAGGAGCTTGGTGACATAACACCACAGTCAGTGGGACAATATTTTATCGCAGGTGGAATTTGCATATAACGAATCACTAAACAGAAGAACAGGGCATAGTCCATTCCAAATTGTTTATGGGATGCAGCCAAGAGGATTTTCAGAATTGAGAGATTCAGAATAGAATGCAACTAGGAGTGCTAGTGCAGAGGATTTTGCAGAAGCGATGAAGGAACTTCACAACCAAGTGAAGGAGCAATTGAAAAACTTGAGCCAAGAGTACAAGTGTAGAGTAGATCAACACAGGAAACAACTTCAATTTGAAGTTGGTGATATGATTCTGGAACATCTGAGAAAGGAAAGGTTCTCGAGGGGGACTTATAATAAATTGAAAATGAAGAAAATTGGACCGTGCAAGATCCTAAGAAAATTTGGGACAAATGCTTATGAGATTGAATTACCCGATGGGATTGGAATTTCTCCGATATTCAACATCTCAGATTTGTACCCTTATAAAGCTGAAGAAGCAGGAACAGGGGATGACCAACCAGAGGTTCAATGGAAAAAACATATGCCAGTTGCAGAGAAACCATAGATGGAAAGCATACTGGACAAAAGAGTTAGTAAAAGGACCAGACGGAAATAATACTTTGAATACTTGGTCAAGTGGAAGGGACATCTAGTTGAAGATGCCAGCTGGGAAAATGAAGCCGAAATCCAGAAGCATGGACAGATCGTGTGAGAGCTCATGGACGAGAGCCCATGAAAATTTTCAAGCGAGGGAGTATGATGCAGGAGCATCGTGGGTTGCAAGCACGTATGGAGGTGGAAGATAGCTGGGACAAGCGCTAGCACATTTCAACATGTTGGCAAGAGTGTTTTGGAATTTTTTGAAATAAATGTGCAGGTATTAAATTAATTAATTAAGTGGAGGCAGACTTGTAGATTGTAATCAAACCTTGAGCATCCCACTCTCGTCTGAAGGATTAAGAGGCATTTATGTTAATAAATGTAGGTAGGTAGCTTTAAAGTTCTAGATTTGATAGTTTAGAGCAAGGAGGGAAACATGATATAGACACCCTCATTGTATAATTGTATCATTATCAATTGAGGAGAGCATAGGAGAGCATAGAGGAGAAGAAGTAGAGAGCTGTGTAGAAAACACCCATGTACAGAAGTCCAGAATTAATACTTGAAGCTTTGATTCAGACTTATGGTGTTGTGATATTCTCTGTGTATGCATGTTGAACATTATGCTTAGTATTGTTTTACTCTTTCTGTCATGCATTTGCTGTTTATACTATGTATGTATGATTTTCTTATTGAATGTCTGAAATATGAAGAGAGGAAGAGTAAGGAATGAGTTTCAATTGTTTCTCTGTCCGAGCAAGAGTTTTCCTGCAAGGAGTGTAGCGAAATTGTCCGCAAGGTGTCCATTGACAGAAGTAAGAGTTCATCTCTGAAAGCTCAGAAGAGATAACGATATTCTCATTCTCGCAGAAGTGGAAATTAAGCATAGAATCCGTGCAAAGTGTGCACTGGCCGAGTAGAGTCTTAGAGTTTGCAACCCGAGGGAGTTGTTGAAGGACTGTTGTTGCAAAGAGAGTGCGCAAAGTCTAAGAATTCAAATACTTGAAATTATTTGAAGGGTTGTCGCAAGGAATGCGTGCAGGAGTCTTTTTGAAGACTCGAGTTTGTGGTAAAAGCTCATAAGAGTTAGTGCCTTGAAGTGTTGAAAGGAGGCGTAGCGACGTTTCTTGCAGGTGGACAAGTTTTGTGAAAGAATACATGTTCTATCTCGCAGGAGTCCTCAAGGAGGAATTGGATGGTCGGAATTCTCCGTGGAGAATTCGCAAAGTCCCAAGGGCCGTCAGATCTTGCAGGGGAGCAGGGGAGTTACAACAAGCATTCTTCAGGTGCAAGCTCAGAAGAAATAGGGCCGTAGGATCCAAGCCAACAAGGACCGTTGGATCACTCGCGTAATCTCATTTCGTGGATTCGCGAGTCGAAGGGTCAAAACCCTTGCATCAAGATTCGCGAGGGCGCAAAGTGCGAAGTCCCGAAGGGGTGAAAAGATTTGTGTGGGGCCAGCTATTAGTGAAGTGAGTCAGAATTCGACATTTCGACGTTTCGAAGGATAGGAGGTTGAGGCTTTTGTCCCGAGATCCCCGAAATCACGAGATGCGATATAAGTATGGGGAAAGGGCGCCGTCAACCATTTCGGCAAATTGGTATTTCGGGGTTCGACAGTTGGAGAGTCAAGAGACTCAGAAGGAGAATTCGCAAAGTCGCGAGTTGCGACAGAGAGTAGCGAGGAGTTCGGGATCTCGACACTTCGAGTGTCGAGATATAAAGGAGGAAACACTTCAGGAAGCGAAGTCGCGAAGTGTCGAATCTAGGCACGAGGGACATGTGTTAGAACCACAAGGTAGGCCCATGTGATAGACAGGCGGACACGCTTCATATAGTGGAAGGAGTCAACACTCCATTGAATTCTCGCGTCTCGGGAATTCGCGAGATAAGAGCACGTGAGATCGATGCTATAACTCGTGAAGTGGCGAGTAGCGAGGGGTGCTAGTAATAATCCTAGCCGATGGTCATGCACGAAGGGTGCTGACATAAGGGAGCCATACCCGTATCGGCATTTCGGGTGTCGTGAATTTGGGAAGNAGTTGTGACAAGTGCCTTTGAAATCAGGCCTTGGTCATAGCATTGTGGTCGCTTGGGGAGGAAGGAGCTCGCGCCTACTATTGTTCGCATAGGGGAGCTTCCGAAGGACCTGTGGATCGATTGGAAGGAGATTCCAGCAGGGAATCGAAAGAGCCAATCCGGCTCAAAGGAAACAAAGAACGATCCTATAGCAGACCTTGACCCGAGGGTCGATAGAGGGTTGAGGGGTCTATATAAGAAAAACTCTTTTGGTTCTTAGAAAATAGAAGGAAGTAAAGAAAAATGTTTTTTGAGTGCAAGAAACATTGACAACTGTCTTCAAATCAGGTTGATAAATGAGGCTATGAAAATTTTAGTGATTGGTTGAGAAATAAAAAACTACTAAGAGGGGAGAGAGACGAGGGAATGTCAGGTAGTGAAATGCCTCCCTTGTATTGTGCATGACAGTAGTTGAAGATCTTTGTGGAAAGAGAAACTCCCTTTCTTGGTGGATTGAAGACTTGACTTGTTGATTTCCTGTAGGTGAAGGAGAGTGGCCTTCATATTTTCTCATATGATGAGTAAATGAGTTCTTCTCATGGAATCATACTCTGGCTAGGGGGTGATCATTTGTGAAAACACCAAGAGCTGTTATGCCTATGGTTGGGTGGAAAGTGGCACACCCTTCAAAAATTGCTAGCTACTTCTAAGTTTCAGATAAGTGTTTTATGTGTCTTGTAATGCCATAAAAAGTTTATTTAATAATCATGGAATTCATGTTCTAGTTTTTTGCATAATTTGTTATTCTATTTAAATGGTGGAATTGTAACTCAAATTGTTTAGCTGGATATGAAATATGAAATAAGACCTAAAAAACATACTTTATTGTTGGATTTCTACCTATCTATGTTTTGAAAAGGGTGTGGTTAGTAATTGTTTATTACTCAAAGTAGGAACAAAGTGTTGGTTTGTCACTTATAGTGATTGATGTAAACTATTCCCCAATTATTACTAAATTCAAGCCACTAAAATTATCATAGAACGACATGTTAATAAGGATTGCAATTGTTGATATAAACATGAAGGCTGGTCAGCTAGCCTGGATCACTTTGTTGGTCTGGAAAATCTGCTAAGCTTCATAATTTGAGGAAGACCAAACCCTTTTTTGGTCTTAAGAGAGTAATCCAAAAGTTGAATAAATAAAAAATATTTTTAAAATAAATAATGATCAAAAAAGGAGGAATAAAATTGAAGTTCCTAATTTGAAATTAAATAAATTAGGAATTGGATGCATTGTAATTAATTAAGTTTCATTAATATTTGATAAGAAGATAAATTTTAGGAGGAGTTACATGGTAAATTAATGTCCAAAGGGAAAGAATT
>SNQJ01S0029397.1:33271-51500 GCA_010110895.2 Picea sitchensis | reverse complement strand
TTTGGGAAGTAATTTTTTTTTTTAATAAACAAAATTACAAATTCACATGCTTCCCGAAATTTAAAAAGTGCTCGGCAACCATTTAGAGTCGATTCTCTCTTCACATCTAATTATATTTGTACATATAACAAAAATGTGTTTATTTCAAAAAAAAAAAAAATTATATAAATTGGGCACATATATCAACATGTTTCTTTTCTCAAAAAAATTGCATAGAGAATTACATAAAAGAAAATTAAAGATAAGCTTAGTCTTCAATCACAAAAAGAAAATTATTTTCTTATATCCAAGGAGCATGTGTAAAATATGTGGAGTAACCATCCTGTAGAGTGAAAGTAATTCAAGTACCACATTCCAATCCCAATCCATCTTTTGAGAGACTTTTTGTTATTCATGTCCTTGTATATGTGATCAAAGAGATATGTGAGAAAGTTGACATCTGCATTTTTATATCATCATAAAGGGGTTGTAAGATGGAATTTCGGATTTGTACTTCATTTCTAATCTATTTTATGATTAAGGGAGAGCCACCAAAAATTTGAATATGTTGGACTCCATGTTTTTGTGCCCGCTAAAAAAGTAATTTAAGTGCGAAATTGTTAGATTCTTAGTCAAATCTCACTTTGAAGGAGATATCATGTGTGGAGGAGAGATATAAAACTCCTCCTGCACCTCCTTTAGGGAGTTTTCCTTGCGAAATCCCATCAAAATATGTCTACAGGAGATCATTGTTTATTACCTCCTCTCTATGTTCATGTCTAGTTTTTTTTTCCTCCACCTATGGATAAGCATTTGTGATATTGAAAGACTGAATCACACATTTGAGAGGCAGAGTCTCCTTTCCTTCAAATAAGAGCATATTCCCAACGTGTCATACTCCTGAAGCTATGTTTAAGGGAAGGGATTTGATCTTTTCTGTGTCCTTATTGGAGTACGAAGATCTAAAGGATTTTTTTACATCTCCTCCTTACCACACATTTTATCATTCTATTATGCATTCAACCTCTTGACAAACATATTTAGTGAAGGAACAAGTTATAACTATATGGTCTATAGTTTCATCTACTTCTTTACATAAACTACACCAATCTGGACCATTAAAATTCCCTTTTAGGTGAACCTCCCATGTAACATCCTTATTGTTTAAAATCAACCACATGAAGATTCTATTTTTGGAAGGACACTTTAGTTTCCAAATAATTCTCCATTACTAAGCTTGCTTTCCATCCAGACCTTCCTCTACCAATTGTTTGTATCCTAGCTTAGGAAGATATGATCCCATGGGATTGAGTGACCAAATCAATTGATCACCCTCTTCTTGAATTTTAACATTTCTATATTTTATAGCTTCCAAATAATCCTTCCAGTCTTCAACAAATTCTTCACTCAATCTTAGTTCCTCCTAGGAGATCCATTGTTGTTGCCAAATTGTAGATCTCTCCTAGTTCACGATTTGTATGGGTATAACATCATTTACTTCTAAGATCCTATATCAACCAAGAAGTTAATCTATGCAAGCCTTTACTGCCTATCCAAGGGTCAAGGCTGATTTTAAATTTCTCTCATTTTCTCGCCTTCCAGATCACTTAATTGCTACCAAATGAAAGGTCGAGTTAAAAACATTCCAGATAATAAATAAATTATGTAGTTGTTTCTATGGGTTTCTTGCGCAATCCATTATTGTAGTTTGACCTATATATTTTGCACTGATTACTTGGAACCATAATCTTTTTTTCTATAAAATCCTCCAAACATTTTTTGCAACTAGTACTTTGGAGAATAGAAAGGAATTTTTTAGTCCCCATCCTCCACTACCCTTTGGAATAGCCAATTTCTTCCATGCTGATAAAACAAGTCCTTTGGTTTTTTGGTCTCCTAACCAGATAAATTTCTAGCATAGTTTCCTGATAGTCTCCAACACACCTTTTTGACGCAAGGTCGCTCGACCCTCACGGTCTGACCCGCTTCCACCAGGACCTTCTCTCACACAGGCCCGAAGAGTTAAAAAACTCTTCCAACTCCTCTCGGGAGTTCTCTCTAACCACAGCTATCTCCTCGGCGATCTCCCCTTCACTTCTCGGAAGATCGGGCTTCGCGATATCGCGAAACTCGGGAACACAGTTCACATGCAACTCAAAACCCCGAACCCCGATGGTCAAAGGGTCAACGCTTCCGATTCTGTCGGGGATTTCCCTATCGAGAAATCAGCACTTGCGATGCTGCGATTCACTTGTGCCACAAAACTCCGAACCCCGAACTCCGATGACACCTGTCCCCACCAGATCTCGTGGCCCCACGCTGCCACGTCACTTCCTTCTCTCGGGTGATCGGGAATAGTGGGATCGCGATTTCACCGGTCGAAATTTCTATGCAACGAGAATTGCCGAATGCCGAATCCCGACCTCCCGGGATCTCGCGCCACGTGTCTCTGAAGCGATCGACGGCTCCGGTCAATTCGGGAAATCGCTACTCGCGATTTCGACGAGCATGAACTCTCGCCTCATCAAACACCAAAGCCTAAATTCCGATGGACTTATGTTTCCTCCTGCGCCAAAGGTTAAACCCCTCGCAGCTTCACTGAGATCGAACGGTCCGCGGGATTCCGCGATTCTCCTCTGCGACTCCTGTCCGTCTGTTCTCCTCCTGGTATATTTCTTCTGCTCCGAAGCTATATCCTGTCCGAGCCTCTCCTGGATATTTCTTCCAGGAAGTTCGAAGGGTCTACCCCCCCCTGAGTTTTATCGACTCGCTCCTTCAGGGACTCTGCTCACACTCTTGTGCTTGATCTCAACAACACTCAAAATGTTGCGTCCTTCCAGACTCTGTGCACTTCCTGCAACAGTAGTCTATACCCGCGTCTGCTCAGGTTTGGTACTGAGACTCCGGCTTCAGCCTGCACTTCTCCTGCATGGCCCTAAATACCCAATTTAACTTCTGGGCAAATGAGAATAAGGGTTTAACTTCCAAGCCTCATCAACGCACTCTATGCAGATGAATTCCACTGCACTCTATGTAGGAATCTCCTGGCTCAAACAGAGAAACAATTGAAACTCATTCTCCTCTCTCTCATAGATTTCAATTCAACTATGAAACCACATACACAGAAAATCAAAGCAAATGTATGACAGAAAGCAAACACACATGAGCATACTATCAACACAGAGAAACAACACAAACCATGAAGCTGAATCAAAGACTCTCTTCTATTAATTAAAACTGTACATGGGTGTTCTTCACAGGTTCTCTTCTCTGCTCTGCTTGCTCTCAATGATAATCCTGAATAATGTTACAATGTACAAAGGAGGGTGCCTATACTCCGTTTACCCTCTCGAATTCTGAAGCTATCAAATCTACAATAAATTCCTATCTAACAACATTAAAACTATTAAATGCCTTCCTATCTACTAAGGACGAGAGCTTAAAGGCTCAAGGTCCATTTACAATACAAGTGCGCTTCATTACATTAACTCATTAATGCTTGGCACAACATATCAAGGTGTTTCAAAAAAGAAGTTTGTTGGCTTGTCCAGCTGTCTTTTCCTGCTCCACGCGCTGGCTCGCTTGATGAGTGAGCGATGCTCCTGCATCATACTCCTCGGCTCTAAAAATTTCATGGGCTCCTGTCCATGAGCTCCTGCACGGTGTGTCCATGCTTCTGTATAACTGCCTCTGTCTCCCAGCTGGCATCCTCCACCGGGTGGTTCTTCCATTTCACCAGGTACTCAAAATACTGCTTCCGCCTGGTCTTCCTGCCTACTCGTTTATCCAGTATGCCCTCCATCTGCGGCTTTTCTACTGCTGGCATCTGCTTCTACCACTGGACTTCTGGTTCCTCAGTCCCAGTTTTGGCTTCTCCAGCCCTGTATGGGTACAAATCCGAAACATTAAAAATCGGAGATATCCCGATGCCATCTGGCAACTCAATTTCATAAGCGTTCTCCCCGAACTTCTTCAAGACTCTGCACGGCCCGATTTTCTTCATCTTGAGCTTCTTATATGTTCCCCTTGGGAACCTTTCCTTCCTCAGGTGCGCGAGAACCATGTCGCCAACTTCAAACTGAAGTTGTCTTTTCCGCTGATCGGCTCTGCGCTTATACTCTTGATTTGCATCCATCAGTCGCTGCTTCATCTTTGTGTGAAGTTCTTGCATCGCTTCAGCGAATTCCCCAGCACTCGCGCTGCTAGTTTCAACCTGCTCTGACTCCCTAAGCTCAGAAACTCCCCTTGTCCGTGTTCCATACAAAATATGAAATGGTCTTCTTCCTGTACTCTGATTCACCGAATCGTTGTATGCAAACTCTGCCTATGGAAATATCTGGTCCCAACTACTGTGGTGCTCTGTCACCAGGCTTCTCAGTAAATTCCCCCAGACTCCTGTTTACTACCTCTGTTTGCCCATCCGTCTGCGGATGGTAAGATGAACTAAATGCCAAATTAGTTCCCAGCTTCTTCCATAGTGTCCTCCAAAAATGACCTATGTATTTAGTATCCCTGTCCGAGACTATACTTCTCGGTAATCCATGCAATCTAACAATTTCTTTGAAAAACAAGTTTGCGATGTGCATCACATCCCTGGTCTTATGACACAGAATAAAATGTGATATCTTTGAGAAAATTTCTACCACCACGAAGATAGAATCAACTCCTCGTTGTGTTCTCAGCAAACCTAACACAAAATCCATATTGATTGCCTCCCATGGCCTCTCAGGTATGGGTAATGGCTGATAAAACCCTGTGTTCTTCTTTCAGCCTTTCGAATGTTGACATATCCTGCACTTGTCAACAAATCATTTAACATCTGTGCGCATCCCCGGCCAAAAATACGATTCGCTTAGCTTCGCGAATGTTTTGTCGTGCCCAAAGTGACCTGCTAAGCCTCCACTATGCTTTTCTCTCACCAAATTCTCCCTCATGGAGCAATTCGGTATGCACAATTGATTGCCCCTAAATAGCGATCCTTCCTGGATCATATATTCTAGCCACGAACTCCGATCCCTGAGAACTGGATTCTCAGCTGCTTCGTATGCCTCCCCAAAATCTGCATCACCTGCATACATGTCTTTCAGATTCTCAAAACCCAAGGTTTTGACTCGAAACTCCTGCAGCAACAAACATTTCCTGCTCAAAGCGTCAGCTACTTTGTTAGCAGTTCCTGAAATGTGCTTAATCACAAATGTGAAATTTTGCATGTACTCTACCCATTTTGCATGCTTTTGGTTCAACTTATCCTGTTGACTTACAAACTGCAATGCATGATTATCACTGTACAGCACAAACTCCTTGGGTATCAAGTAATGCCTCCACTTCTTTAATGCATGTATAATGGCATAGAACTCTTTGTCATATGTGGAGTACTTCAACTTTGCATCATCCAGCTTCTCACTGTAATATGCCACAGGTCTGTCATCTTGACTCAGGACCCCTCCAACAGCATACCCACTGGCATCACACTTCACCTGAAATGTTTTCTGAAAATCAGGCAACACCAACACTGGTTGCTTGGTGATCTTTTGCTTCAACAGATTGAAGCTCCTTTCAGCCTCTACTGTCCATTGAAAAACTTTATGCCGCTTCTTCACTGTGTCCATCATTGCGGCGCTAATTCCACTAAAATTCCGAATGAATTTCCTGTAGAAACTAGCCAATCCATGGAAACTCCTCACCTCGAAAACATTTCTCGGTGATGGCCAATTCCTGATCACTTCCACCTTTTCAGGATACATTTTCAATTCATTCGTCGAAATTACAAAACCCAAATAAATGAGTTCTATCTGCAAAAACGAGCACTTTTTCAAATTGATCAATAGCTTCTCCTGCTATAGCTTCCTCATCACAATGGATAAATGTCTCAGGTGTTCAGCCTTTGTCTTATTGAAAATCAATATATCATCCAGATACACGACCACAAATTTGCCAATGAATTCCCTCAGGACTTCATTCATCAGCCTCATGAATGTGCTTGGCGCGTTTGTCAAGCCAAACGGCATGACCAACCATTCGTACAAACCTTCGTTTGTTTTGAATGTTGTTTTCCATTCATCACCCTCTCTCATCCGGATCTGGTGGTATCCGCTCTTGAGATCAATCTTTGAAAAATAATTTGCTCCACTCAGGCAATCCATCAGATCATCCATTCTTGGCAGTGGAAATCTGTATCTGATGGTGATTTTGTTTATTGCCCTGGACTCTGTACACATCCTCCAGCCTCCATCCTTCTTCGGACTTAGTACTGTCGGAACAGCACACGGACTCAGGCTCTCTCTGACCAGTCCTTTGTCCAGTAGATCTTGTACCTGCCTCTTGACCTCCTCGTTCTCCTGAGGTGTCAACCTGTACGCGGCCTTGTTCGGTAAGCTTGCTCCGGGTATGAGGTCTATGTGATGACTCACACTTCGCATCGGTGGCAACGAACGAGGTAGTTCGTCCATGATGATATCAACGAACTCTCCCAACAGTTCCTGAATCTCCTCTGGAAAGTCATCCACTCTTGTGCTTGTCAGGACAATTCTCGGCTTCCTGACAACAAAGAATTGTGGATCTTCATTCTTCTCCATCTCTGTGAGAAGCTCCTTCCCACTCATAAGAAGTATGGTGTTATTTTCTTCCGGATTCACTTCTTTATCTTTTATCGGAAGCAATCTATGGGTTCTCCCATCTTTCTCCAGAGTGTATGTGTTCATCCTCCCATCATGAACAATATTTCTATCATACTGCCATGGTCTACCAGGCAGTATATGACATACATCCATGGGAATAACATCACACAAAATCTCATCATGGTAATTCCCAATCTTGAATTTAACTAAGCATTGTTTAGTGACACTTACCCGGTGTCCTTTTTGTAACCACGAGACTTTATATGGACTCGGGTGCTTAGTCATTTCGAGCTCCAGCTTTTCCACCATCTCGGTTGAAACGAGATTATCGATGCTCCCGTTGTCAACTATGACCTTGCATTTCCTGTCCTTGGCTGTGCAAGCCGTTCTGAACAGTCTGCTCCTTTGCACTAAGCTTTCCACCTCTTTCTCGGGTGTCAAAAGAATCTTATGCATCCCAAGCGACCTTCCGCTGTCTACATCTTCGTTCTCAACATCACGCCTCTGCACCTTAGTGATGTGAGTTTCACCTCTGTCCACCTTCCTGTCTGGACAATCCACGGCTTTATGTCCATCTTTTCCACATGTAAAACATGTGATGATTCCTCCATGGCCTCTTCCTCTACCTCAGGTACGAGGAATAGTGTTGGCATCAGCATATCCGCCACCTTGCTCTGTATGTTGCCTCCTCGGCTCAACATATTGCTGCCTGGGTTGTGAGGTTCCACCTCTCTCAACCTTTCCCTGAGGTTTCTTCCATTCCTCCTTGGGTTTCTGGAATTTTTCCTGGGCAACTGCCTTGCCTCTGGGCTGACTCCTGCCTCGCCCTCATTGTCCCTGCTTGCGGCTCAACTTCTCTTCGACTTTCAGAGCCATCTAGTATGCATCCTCAACTGTTCGGATGGTAACCATGCTCAATTCATCCTGAATGTCATACCTTAAACCATTCAGGTATCTTGCCACCTTTTCATCATCGCTCTCCCGATGACCTGCTCTAATGTTGAGCTTGTAGAATTCTTCGGTGTACTCCTTCACCGTCATCAACTTCTATCTCAGGTTCTGCATACGCCTGAACAGAGTGATCTGGTAATCTCTCGGGATTAATTTCTCCTTCATCTTAGCGATCATCCGATCCTAGCTTTTAATCTTTTGTTTTCCTTTGCAGTGCCTATCAGCATGCAACTCATCCCACCATAAGGATGCATGTCCTTTCAACTTAGTAACAGCGTGCCTTACCTTCTTGTCCTCTTCGATATCTTCATAATTGAAGTAGGTGTCGATTGCTTGGATCCAATCCAGCAACTCTTCTGCATTTAGATTCCCTTCATAGACGGGAATGTCCATTTTTGTCTTTGAGCTCGTCCTGGCGATGGCTCTAATAAACCTCTCTGTCAAGGCATCCTCTGCTGTTATCTCCTCTGCATCGTGTCCAGCTTCCTCTTCCACCTCGGAATCACTGAACTCTACTGCACCAGCTCCGCGTCTCTGCGCAGTCTCCATCTCCTCAACCCTTGCTCGGAGATCTCGCATCTGGCGCTCCATCTCTGGGTTTCCTGCTGGCCTACCCCTTCTTCGGGCATCCCTGTCTTCACGATCAAGTGACTCCCTTTCTCTTCTAGGCGGCATAATGAATCTCTGTCTCTGCTACAGAAAGCAAAGGTACTCCCGCTCTGATACCACTTGATGCAAGGTCACTCGACCCTCATGGTCTGACCTGCGTCCACCAGGACCTTCTCTCACACAGGCCCGAAGAGTTAAAAAACTCTTCCAACTCCTCTCGGCAGTTCTCTCTACCCACAGCTATATCCTCGGTGATATCCCCTTCGCTTCTCGGAAGATCGGGCTTCGCGGTATCGCAAAACTCGGGAACACAGTTCACATGCAACTCAAAACCCCGAACTCCGATGGTCAAAGGGTCAATGCTTCCCACTCTGTCGGGGATTTCCCTATCGGGAAATCGGCACTTGCGATGCTGCGATTCACTTGCGCCACAAAACTCCGAACCTCGAACTCCGATGACACTTGTCCCCACCAGATCTCGTGGTCCCACGCTACCACGTCACTTCCTTCTCTCGGGCAATCGGGAATCGCGAGATCACGATTTCACCGGTCGAAATTTCTATGCAACGAGAATTGTCGAATGTCGAATCTCGACCTCCCGGGATCTCACGCCATGTGTCTCTGGAGCGATCGACGACTCCGATCAATTTGGGAAATTGCTACTCGCGATTTCAACGAGCATGAACTCTTGCCTCATCAAACGCCAAAGCCCGAATTTCGACGGACTTCTGTTTCCTCCTGCGCCAAAGGTTAAACCCCTCGCAGCTTCACTGAGATCGAATAGTCCGCAAGATTCTGTGATTCTCCTCTGTGACTCCTATCCATCTGTTCTCCTCCTGGTATATTTCTTCCACTCCGAAGCTATATCCTGTCCAAGCCTCTCCTAGGTCTTTCTTCCAGGAACTTCGAAGGGTCTACCCCCCCCTGAGTTTTATCGACTCACTCCTTCAGGGACTCTGCTCACACTCTTGTGCTCGATCTCAACAACACTCAAAATGTTGCGTCCTTCCAGACTCTGTGCACTTCCTGCAACAGTAGTCTATACCCGCGCCTGCTCAGGTTTTCTACTGAGACTCCAGCTTCAGCTTGCACTTCTCCTGCACGGCCCTAAATACCCAATTTAACTTCTGGGCAAATGAGAATAAGGGTTTAACTGTCGAGCCTCATCAACGCACTCTATGCAGATGAATTCCACTACACTCTATGTAGGAATCTCCTGGCTCAGACAGAGAAACAATTGAAACTCATTCTCCTCTCTCTCACAGATTTCAATTCAACTATGAAACCACATACACAGCAAATCAAAGCAAACGTATGACAGAAAGCAAACACACATGAGCATACTATCAACACAGAGAAACAACACAAACCATGAAGTTGAATCAAAGACTCTCTTCTATTAATTCAAACTGTACATGGGTGTTCTTCACAGGTTCTTTGTCTGCTCTGCTTGCTCTCAATGATAATCCTGAATAATGTTACAATGTACAAAGGAGGGTGCCTATATTCCGTTTACCCTCTCGAATTCTGAAGCTATCAAATCTACAATAAATTCCTATCTAACAGCATTAAAACTATTAAATGCCTTCCTATCTACTAAGGACGAGATCTTAAAGGCTCAAGGTCCATTTATAATACAAGTGCGCTTCATTACATTAACTTATTAATGCTTGGCACAATAGATCAAGGTGTTTCAAAAAAGAAGTTTGCTGGCTTGTCCAACTGTCTTTTCCTGCTCCACGCGTTGGCTCGCTTGATGAGTGAGCGATGCTCCTGCATCACTTTTGGAACCCATGCTAGTGACATCCAATATACTAGCATTGCTTCCAATATAGCCTTAACAAGAACCAATCTACCCTCACAACAGAGCCATCATTTTTGCACTAGGCATTTAATCTCTTTTCTTGGAAATGATCCCTTGCTAATTACATTTTTTCTACAGATTGGGATTTAAGTGGAATCCTAGATACTTTAATCCCTTGTCTAAATTAATCAGCTGGTAGAGGAAACATTGGGAGAATTATCCATGTTCCTTTATAGTGACAACCCACATGGAAATAGTATATTTTTCAATATTTATAATCATACAAGTGGCTTTACAAAATAACTCTAGGATGTTTTTAAATTTCTCAACTATCCTTCTAGTACCTTCACAGAAAATTAGAATATCATCCACAAATACAAGGTGTGCGATGTTACATGATAGACTGATGCAAACCCCTTTGAAGCTACCATGAGTTGCAGCCTCTTGTATTAACATACTCATACCCTCAACTATGAGAAGGAAAAGGAGAGGTGATAGGGGGGAACCCTGGCTTAGACCCATAGCTAGTTTGAAGAAGAGAGACGCAACCCCATTGATTAAAATGGAAAAATACATTGAGATAATGCAGTTCATCATCCATACCACAAATTTATGACATAAGCCTTAGTGAATGAGCATTAATCTCAGGTAAATCCAACTTACTCTATCAAAATATTTACATAGATCTCCTTTGATGACTAATGCTCTTTGACTTTTGACTTTGATGGAGTGTATTTTTTCTCGTTCTATCCCAGTTGCCAAATGAATTTATCTTCCCTCTAAGAACCCAAAATACTCTCCAGAGATTTGTTTTGATAGTACCCTTTTAAGTCTTTTGGAAATAACATTTGAGATAATTGTGTACATACAATTTCATAAGGATATTGGCTTGAATTTTTCAAAATAGTTTAGGTTATCCTCTTTGGGAATTATAGCTATAATGGTGGTGTTGAAGGCTCTTAGAATTTTTCTAGTGGTTCTAGTGGCCTTCGAAACTCTTATTAGATCATCTTCTATGAATTCATAGAATCCCAAAAGTAATTCTACAGGGAGACCATCTAGCCTAGGAATTTTATCCCTTTTGAAGCTTTGGAAAGTTTGTAGAAGTTCTTCTTTCCCCACTTATTTAATCAATTCTTGGTTTTCCTCTTGATTGACAAAACTGGGGAATGAGTTGGATAGCTTGATAAATTCAACCATAGTATCTTGAGATTCCCTCTTGAAATATTTGAGAATTAGTTGACTCCTTCTTCGGCAATGTCCTTAAGATTTGTTTCCCAACTATCATTTCTCTTGTCAATTTTCCAAACAAAGTTAATATTTTTCCTTCTATTTGCATATTTGTGAAAGAACTTGGTGTTTTCATCACTTGCTTGAATAAAAATGGATCTACTCTTGATTATCCATTCTTTAGTTTTCCAACAACAATTTCCTCTTTTTTTCTTCCATTAAAAGATTCACCTTCATCTTTTGGGACTCATTCAGATACCAAAAACCTTCATTGTTATATATTATCTCCATCCCTTCTTCTAGTTCTCTAAAAAGCTTGTCATCTTTCTATTTTTAATCCTAATCCCATTGGGATGCTACCTTATTTGCCTCTTTTAGATTTTTTTGGAATTGTATCAGATTCGATTCCATTGAGGATGAATCATAGGATTTCCAACAAGAGTTTATGTTGTTTACAAAATCCTCCATATTCATCCATTCTCGATTTAGTTTGAAGGGGCTAGTTTGTTTTTCATGTGCAACAATTTTTTATAGTACAATTGGACAATGGCCAAGGTATCCTCTTAAGGCAACCCATTGTTTTACCTGAGTAATTTTTTCCATAATTCCTTCATAGATTAAAAAATGGTCAAGCCTCATTGAAATTATATTGTCATTGGTTCCTTTGTTTCTCTAGGTGGGAGACAAATTTTCTAGTTCAATGTCCAACATGCCCACTTCCTCCAGTTTTCTCAAGAAGTATCCTAATATACAATCTACTTTGGCAGCAGATCCCCATATTCCAAAAGCTCCTAAAGTGAAATTTAGGCCTCCCCTTATCACCACAAGGCCATTTTTGATGCATTTCAGTTTGAAAAACTTGACCCAATACTCCACTATATTTGAATATGGCCCACAAACATTCAAAATGGAGAATTCTTTCCCTGAATCCATGGAGAAGAGGGAGACCCCTAGGCCTAAAGGAAAATACCAGGAAATGTTTAGGGTGAAGGATCACCTTTTCCATCCAGTAATATTCCCACCAGATCTCCCAACAACATAAATAAAGATAAAATCCCACCCACTCAAAAATTTATAAAGTTCCTAAATTGTTTTCTCTCCTTTAGTCATAATTTATTATAGTAGGATAATAAAGGGTTTTAAGTACTCTATTAACCTCTTTATGGTCGAATTCTTAGAGGGATTGGACAACCATTGACAATTTAAATTTAGAAATATCATTTGAGACTCTCAAAGGGGGCATTTTCTCTAAGGTCCCCTATCAAAGAAATACAATTTACACATTGGATATCTGAGGATGCTTTGACCTTTCTCATCAAGAAACCATAACCCCTTTTGCACTTTCCCAGAGAATTTGAGGGTTCCCTAGGTCTAAGGTTGTGTTTGGAGGATTCCTAGGGAGTAGAATATCTAGATGGAACATGTGCCTCTATTCCCTACCTAGGGGATGCATATGCCCTTTCTTGGACATTAAATTTTGATAGATGGATTTAAATTGTAGGCAGCATAATGAGATTTAGGGTGACAATGTTTTTTATGCTTGATAGGCTAGGTAAAAATTCATTTATAGATTCAAACCCTTTAGGTTATACCTCTATCCACCAAGATCCAAAAAAAATCATTGGACTTTATTTTGAATGGGGAATGAATCTGAGGTGACTTACCCAAATACAGATTGTTGACTTTGTTGTCATTAACTGCATACAAACTTTGATCATTGTGAGCACTTGATGTTGATGAATACTCCTTTAAGTCCATTGGTATAACCAAAGGATTTTTAAACATCCTCTTATTCCCAGTTACCTTAGGTATTTTTTGCATCCTTACCTTCCTCTGATAAGGGTATGAGTACTCCACTTCTAAATTCCCATAACTATAGCAGTGTTCACACTTAAATGGAATGCATTCAAGGTCCAAAATGAGCTAGTAATATTTTTTCCCATGCTTAATTACCATTTCCTCCACCAATCCCTTGTTTTTATTTAAGCCCACTAATATTCTTGTCATTCCATAGTACCATGTTTCACAAAAGGTGTAGTTTGGTTCATAGTATGAGTTGATAACATTCCCTATAGTTGAAAATATCTCCTCCGACCACAAAACAAGAGGAAGACCCAGAATGAAAACCAATACTAGAAGGATATCAACCCTTGTAGTTCTCGCATCACAATCCTTATGCCTTTTCTTAAAAAATAAAGTTTGAGAATCCCACTTCCATCTAATATGCAAGGCTTGGTTTACCTCAACCACTAATTTGAAAACCCATACTAACCATTCTTTATCCAAAGTCATAATGCAAGGATGGTATATGATCATAGCTTCAAAGTTTTCCATAGTCCACTCAAGACAATCCCCATTCATATTCCTACTAGGGAACTTGCCGACAACTGCCCCTTATTCCAATTCCATCACATCATTGAACCTAGTTTTAGCCCCTAAGTTTAGGCTTAATCGCTCCTCCAGTTTCCTAATAAATTTTTGTTTCTTGAGTCTCCTTTCTCCTTCTAGAGAAGGGTTCCCTAAGATCCTTTATTCAAATATAGTGGAGCCTCTAATGAGGGTAAAATATAGGGATTGTCCAATAAATCCTTCCTTTGGTTTAGTTGCTAACAAACCCAAACAATTGTAAAAACAAAAGATCAAACTCCCCATAGGAGGCCAAGGTCGGGTAATTAGTATTAGTACCTTCGGAGGGTCGAGTAAATGCTCCAGTCTCTTCAACATGGTGGAAAGACATGCCATGATTTGTATAATCTCTTCCCTCGTGTACTGCAACTAGTGTAACTATGGTAACATTAATTCCCTTAGGGAAAACATCATTGCAACCTTGCATCCCCACCTATAGATTGGATTCCACCCAAGAATCGATATTGGAAAGACCTTTTTCCAGCTCATCGAGGATGATCATTGTGTCCTTCTCCAAGGATTATGCCTTGTAGGGTACCTCCTCCTTGCACCCACAATAGTTTAGTGTGTATGAAGAATTAGGCTCATCTAGATGGATTGGCCCTCTAATGAGTTATATGAGTAATCCAAGATTTCCTATAACATTTCCATCTTTGGTGCCATGTCCTCCACCCTCTTGAACCTTGATATCCTTATCTCACTATCTACAAGAACCCTAATCTGCTCCTATGGAAATCCTCATCCATCTAATGTGTATTACTTTGTGTTATAACCCTAAATTTCTCTACACATGCATACCTGACCTTTGGCCCTCTTACTTGCATTTTTTGCCAAAGCATTGTTGAGTTTATCTTCTTAAAAACCATTTTTTTGAAGATGTATGTGCCCTGCACCACTACTGCCCATGTACATATGCTTGTTGCACCACTACAGATCATGTACATATGCATGTTGCACCATTACAACCCGCGTATACTTGAAAAAGTTGCAAAAAATAAAAGATGCAAGGAATTCATTGAGATTACGAGCTATTGGGTAGTTTCCCAACTAATCCACCACCTATAGCTCATCACCCAATCGAATAACCATCCTTTTGTCATATAAAAGGAGGTGTTGGGGTCTCATTTTACATCTAGACATAATAATATTGAAACTCTACACATTTCACATCCCCTCCTTGCCCAAGTTATTGCAGCCCTTTTGTGAGAATTGCCTCAGCATTCCCCATTAGCCCTTCTTCCTCCATCAGAACCCATTCACTTCCCAAGAAGAGATCAGAAGGTTGAGAGGAGAAGCCATACAAAGGTTCACTTAGATCTTGGTGAAGAGGATATCGGACCAGGTTCATGGAGTGATAGTCGACTTTGATTGTAAAGGTATAATCATTGAGTTATTAATAAAAGAATTACTTTTCATGTCCCAAATCATGGTGCACTAAATGATTTTATTGGTTTATGTTTTGACATTCTAACATCTAACCCTAATTTGTATATGAAATAGGATGCTTGCATTTTTTGGTTTGTCTATATTTGAATGCAGTTCATCCCTGGGAGGAGGCATGCAGTCAGCAAAACTTTCAAGCGTGAGGGGATCATCACCGAATGCGAAGTAGAGCTATAGTTACCCGATCTCCCTCATCTTTGTTTTCTTGTATAAGTTTCAGTATGTTTGGGGTAGTTTAGAGAAGTAGTTGACTTTTAGACGGTTAATTGATCTGCCTACATTTTGAACCCTGGTGTAGTCATAGGGGGGGTTTTCCCACCACCAAAACTGGTGACCATACTATGGAAGCCTCTAGGTATTTTTAGGGGATTTTGTGTTGTCTGATTGGTTTTTCTACCTTTCGAGTTTATGTTGAATCTTCTGAGTCTTTAAGGGATTTTGGTCACCTTCAGGTGCCATACCAGTTCTCCCTGCCCTATAAGAGTGTCTATTTTCTTTATTTTTTAAAGAAAGTACAAAGGTGTACACGCCATGATTTGGGTCAACACGCGTACATACACACCCTGCTTAGTAAACAACCCATGTACATATGCAGGCTGTTGAAGCAACAATAGTGTATTTGGTTCAAGAAATTAAAAAAAAATAGGCAGCCAACCTATTTCCTGATTGAGGTTTATACTTCTCAGTGTTTCTTGATAGAGTTCAGAGTCTTTGTTTTTACAACCATAGCTTGGGTTAGAATTCAGTTTACTTGTATTTTTGAAGTTTATTATGTTTACTTCTGAAAGGGTTTTAAGCAAGTCTTTGAATTATTGATCTGTCTGTTTGGTTTCCTTAGTGATTCCTTGCGATACGCAGTGGGCCAAAGATTTTTTTTAGTCTTGTCTAGTTGTTCTTTTTACCCCTTTCATTTTCTTTGAAAAAAGAGAAAAAAGTTTTGTTTCAGTTTTTCGGTTTGAAGCAATTTAAAAAATAAAAATAAAATAATTTTCAATTTGGTAAAGTAGTTGGAGTTAGTTATTTTACTAGAAAGGAAAAATAGTTCATTTTTTAAGTTCTTTACTGATGTCTTGAAACTTAAGTAGCTTGTAGTCAAGCAAAATTTCGTTTTAGGTCTTATTTTTAAAGATCTTGAAAAAAGTTAGTTAAAAGAAAAGTTGGTTACAAAGAGTTAGCTGTAAATCTTTACTTTTGACTAGAAGTAATTTTTCTTTCAGATTTTCGTCTTTTTCTCCTCTTTTCATCTCTCATAACATCACTAGTTTCATAGCCATATCCTTTGAGTTAATCAAGCCATTAAAATGAATGCTAAATATAAAATTAAGTAGACTTTTATGTTTGTAGGGTCAACCAACTAGTTTAGGGTTAGGGCCTTGAATTAGGTTGGAGAGGAAACTCTTCAAGGCCGTTAAGAAAACATTGGAGTCACAGTTAGGGAGTGTTAAAGTCCAGTGACATAAAATTTATCTGGGACCCCCCTCTAACATAGGGGCTAAACACGAGGTCATGTGAGGAAAGGCAGCGGAGATAACCCCTCCAAAGACGGACTAAATGTAGTGGGGAACACATATTGACGATCTATCATGGGAATACTATCTCCTATATTTTCCTACGGAGCTTCATGGACCTTGAATCCGTTCGAGATCCTCTGTTGTCTTCTGTACCACTTTATTTCGATACCCTCGGTAGGTTTCAGACTTTTTATCCTTCTCATTGCAATCCACCCGACTGTCGACTATACCTGCCTAGTGACTATTTGTGAGCTGGCAACTTAGTTGACTATATTCTAAGGACTTACACAGGTGACTGTGGGGGTATACCATGGTACCTAGGGAAAATGTCGGGTCACCTGGAGAGTATACCTTGAGGGTGCTTCCGTGATTGAGTTTCACTTGCATCGGTAAGTTTCTCTAGTGTTGTCTAGCATAATTGTTCTTCCTACTAGATAGTGGTTTGCTTGATTTATCTTATAGGAATTCTTCTAGTGTGTGCTTGGATTTAAACGCTAGTTAAATCCTTAATGCGCCATTGATATTTTCACAAAGTGGAATATCAAGAGCTATGTCGGTCGTGAAGACTTCAAGGCCTGCCACCGGTTGCATTAGAGCCGCCACCGCCACTGTTACGGTGAAGACTTGACCAACAAGGGTCATTCGAAGTGATCGGGCCGTAGGAAACTGTGCCCGAGCCATCTCAGAGAGGAGATTACTCGAATCTGGAGGAACCTACTCATTTTTACCTTGGAGTGGAAGCTCTCAGTCCAGTCAACCCTCCGATCACTGACTTGTCGGCGCCAATCTTAGTACAAGTTGTCCCTTTGAGGGTGACACCTTATGAGCATTAGATAGTCTTACAAGAAGCCATGGAAGAAAATGATGCTACTTCATCTGGGAGTCCTCATACTCCCGTTTCGACTACTACCATAGGGGGTATGTTGCCTCCTAACCCACCTTTGCCAATCTGGACCATAGTGGTCTCAAATCCCTCTACCTCGGGTAGTGGTCTGATACCGTCATTGGCAGTGACCACTGCTCCGTTTATGCAGAGTACGTCGGGCCCTCCATTTTCATATGGGATGCCCGACTTCGATTCAAATTCAGTCCTTACTTACTCCATGTTACAGACCATGGGTCTAGGGGTAGGGAGCTCAAAATATCTCGTTCAAGGGTCTACTGGGGGAACTTCAGTCCCCTTCAATGCGATCCCTTATGGTGTGGGTCATATACCTCCTTTGTCTGCCTCGCTTGGTGGTTCTTTCCAGTAACCCATCAGGCCGAATGTTAACTACAACTTGTTTGGAGCAGGAATTTTAGGACCTTCGTCTTACACTACATCAATGGGATCCATGTCATTCTCTTTGTTCGACGCATTTGGTAATAAATATTTTTCTTCGGCTATCATCTCAGCTAGGGGAAACCCCGGTTTTGGGAAATAGAATCCTTTGTAGGGTACTATTCCTACACAGGGGGAAAGTACATGAGTTTTCTCTTCACAACGACTTTGGAATCCTTGGTAGGGATCAGTTCCCTCGCAAGGGATGTCAGTCGGGGGAAACCCATTCCATGTTCAATGGAACCTCAAGAAAGGCTCAGTACCTATGCCCATTAGATCAGTTGTGGGCATCCCCTTCCAAAATCCTTGGAACACAATGCAGGGATAAATCCCCGCCCAAACCACATCGTCCAATTAC
>SNQJ01S0029397.1:11223-33170 GCA_010110895.2 Picea sitchensis | reverse complement strand
CCCAACCCAAACTACCATTTCTGGAAACACTACATCTGCTAGACTTGTCAAGGTTTCTTAATGACCCAATTTGTCATGATCCGCATTGGCCCCCCATGTCGACTAAGTTTCCCTCGGATATTCCAAAATTCAAAGGCAAGCCTGGCAAAGATCCGGGTGATCACGTGACAACCTTCCACTTATGGTGCTCATCAAACTCGCTGTGAGACAACTCCATTCAGTTGCACCTTTTTCAGTGCACTCTTATCGAGGGTGCAGCGAAATGGTATATTGAGCTCGATCGCTCAAGGTATTCTTACTTTAGCGACTTGGCGATGGTCTTCCTAAACCATTTCCAAGTACCCGTGAGATATAATGTCGGCACCGAGTTGCTAGCCAACTTTGAGCAGACTAAGGCCGACCATATCTTCGATCACATCTGAGAATGACGGCGTCGGAAGAGCTTGATTAAGGTACATGTCCCACCATCCTTTTTGCTAGAGTGGTTCCTGAAGTCTTTGGTACCATTTCTATCCAAAGATGTTGCAACTTCGAGAGTGTTTTCAGAGGAGGATGCGATAATGAGAGCGCAACAGCTCGAACTGATTTACTCTCAGTCTGGTTTACTCTACGAGACCTTTCCAAATGCGCCACGGTCCATCCTCGACAAGGCCAAAAAAAAGTCTGGACCACATTCCAATGGTATCGTGGGTTCAGCACAAGGAAATTCCATTGATCTGTTGTCAAATCAATTGCAACAATTGTCGATACAAAAGACGGCGGCCAGCCAAACCTCCAGTTCGGTTGTTCCACCTACCCAAACATTGGACATACATAGTGTGTAGTCGAAGAACCCAAAGGCCAACCAACATTCTGAAGGAAAGAAAAAACAATGGAACAAGAAGGGTAAAAGGGAAAAAAGGATAATAACAATGTTGGCGGGGGAAAAACAAAGAAGAGAAAGTCGAAGTATTCATTTAAACTTTGCACGGAGGACCACCCGACTCACCTGTGCCCTCAACTTGCAGAGGCCCAAAAGCTATTAGCGCAACAACATCCAGTTGTGTTGACGAACACATTTCTACATGGTCAAAACATGGCTCAATCCTTAGCATCTTTGAACGCGGAAGGGGGAAATCAAGGATCCCCTGTGTCTACTGGTAATACCTCATACGTGAATGTTTACACGTTGAAAGGTGACGCTCATATAGCGACCAAGACCTGAGATTACAGAATGTTGGAATCTGTCAAAAAGGGTAAAGAAGCCACAAACCCATCAGTTCCTCTCCAGATTGAGAAGACGATGGGACAAACAATGACACGCATCCTCAAATGTGCGTTCAAGAAAGCTTCTCATAATCCGAATGCGAGGGATGCCCAGAAATACTCTATTGTAGAAGATTTACCACAAACCCCTTGCACGATGTCCACTTTGGAGGTCCTCCTGAGATTTCCTTCATAGAGAAAGGCTTTGTTATCTGCCTTGGGATATGAAGAGACTTGTAACCCAAGAGTGATCGTTCTTGATCCAACCGACTTGAAACCTCGTCTTTCTTACCATGTTGTGTTTCAGATAGTAGTGGCTTACACCATGAAATATTTTACTCAGAATATCTTATGTACGGTGCTTGATGAGGGCGCCTCGACTTGCATGATGTCATTGGCATGTTGGAAGGCCATTGGCAAACCCATTGTTTCTCTATCACCTACATTTCTTACGAATTCGATGGTCGTTTGTTCAGACCACATGGAATCATTCTTTTTTTCCCCGTGCAGTTAGGAGGGAATACCATGTGCATCAAAGTTGAAGTGGTCAACACACCTCTTGACTACAACCTTTTATTAGGAAGGAGTTGGACCTATGCAATGCATGCAGTGGTTACCAAAGTTTTTCGGGTCTTGTTGTTTCCACACGAGATTTGAATCATGACCATTGACTAGTTTTCCTTCTCCCATCTTGACCCTTCATCGAAGGCATCCACAGTCCCGATGATTGATAACCCTCATCCTGGCACCGTCAACGTAGGGGTTGATTTGTGCCCATCATTTATGGGTACTTTTGATTACTCGCCTCCTTCTGGAGATGCCAAGCTTATATTGGCTGCCCCCGACCAACCTAAGGCTGAAATTTTTCAAATGTTGTCATTCCAAACAACTTACTTTCATGATCTATGGACTCTTCCTTCCCCATTGATCTCGATGGAAGGGATAGGGCATTCTATCATGGCTATTCCCTTGTCCATCGAAGCAGTTGCATACAACATTGTCCAGCAAGCTTTGGCCAACCCCGATCCGACTCTTGCACAGGAGTTAGATCCAGTTCTTAAGCCTATGTGGGCTCAAGGTTCCCTTTCCACTACAAATTCTTTAGACCTGGTCTTGCCCTCAGATGAGGCGATTCTTTAGGAATTTACTGGTCCAGACAGACCCTAGGATGACCTCCATCATAGATCTTAATTCCTCCCATAGTTAAGAAGAATAGAGGCAGGTGAATTTGTGTTGACTATGATTGGAGATAGGCCTTGTCCTATTAATCCTCTAGTTATGCACACAGTTTACACTGAGGGTAATATGGAGAGTATTGCTAAAACGATCCCTATATATATCTCCAGAACCCCTGGCATCATGGAGAATGTTTTCGTCGGAATGGAATGCTCCCCCGAAGAGATTCAAAATTATACAGAGTTATTTAAGGAATTTCGTGACGTTTTTTCTTGGTCTTACGAGGAAATTCCAAGCATTGATCCAAGAATCATTGAACATGAGATAATGACTTATCCTGATGCCAAGCTGGTCCGACAGGAGCTTCATCTAGTGAATCCTAAGAAAGCAGAAGCAATTAAGGGTGAAGTATAGAAATTGCTTAAAGTCGGTTTTATCTATCCCGTTCAGTTGACAAAATGGGTGTCAAATCCCGTTCTGGTTAACAAAAAATAGGGTATGATTTGCGTGTGCATGGACTTCCGTGACTTGAACAAGGCTTATCCAAAAGATAATTTTCCCACCCCTTTCATCGATCAGATTGTCAATGAATGCACAGGTTATGAGGTATTTTCATTCATGGATAGTTTTTCAGGATATAACCAGATTCAGATCAAACCCGAAGACCATCATAAAGAAACTTTTATTTGTCCTTGGGGCACATTTGCATATCGTAAGATGCCTTTTGGCCTGAAGAATGTTGGAGCCACTTTTCAGTGGGACATGTCTTTTTCTTTCCATGACCTTAGACATATAGTCAAGGATTATCTTGATGATATAGCATCACGCTCTCGCAAGATATCTTATCTTCCCACACACCTCCGACTAATATTTGAGCAATGTCGCTAATATCGGATTCTCCTGAATCCTAACAAGTGTAGTTTTTGCGTGACATCGGCTTGTCTCTTAGGTTTCATTGTTTCGACAATAGGGATCATGGTTGATCCTCTTAAGGTTGAGGCGATAGTTCAGTTGCCTCCCCTATGCACAATACCCCAGCTTCAGAGCTTACAAGGGAAAGAAAAAAAAAATCGACGTTTTGTCACAAAATACGCCAAGATCACTAAAGGGTCCATGTGTCTATTGAAAAAAGGGAGTCCCCTTCTATTGGGACGAACCTGCTCAAAGATCTTTTGAAGCGTTGAAATCCACCCTTACATCTACCCCTCTGCTCATACCTCTCGATTATAACAAATATTTATTGTTATACTTGGCAGTTGTAGAGTCGACCATCAGCATGGTCTTGGTTCAAGAGGACGATCTGATCGAGGATCATGTTATTTATTACCTGATACAAGGCCTAGTTGGACCGAAACTCAACTATTCCCATGTTGAGAAACTTGTGTTGGCAACAATGCATGTTGTCCAGCGGTTCCGTCATTATATTCTGCTTCACAAGAACATTGTCATTGTCATTGTAAACCCCTTTCAATATGTGTTGACATGACAAGTAATTGGCAGAAACATCAGTATATGGATTGTAATCCTCCAGGAATTTGACTTGGATTTTGTTTTCGCGAAATCCAAAAAGTTGTTGGTCTTTGCAGAACTTATTTTGGAACTTCTGGTCAAATCAAGTGATGTTACACCCGAATAATCACCTATCAAAGAAGATATTTTTCTGATCACATCTTCGAACCCCTGGTATGGAGATATACTAGTCTATCTCCATACTTTGAAGTGCCATGCTTCTGCTTCTCGCAACGAGCATCGACGAATTCACCATAAGGCACGAAACTATCTCATTCTCGATGACACTTTGTATCGTCGAGGCATAGATTTCATTCTTCATCGGTGCCTTATACATGAGGAAGCAAAGCTTGTTATTAACGACTACCACACTGGAGCATGTGGTCGTCATTTTTCTGGGTTGGCAACAACCCAAAAGATTCTATGTGTCGGTTACTTTTGGCCTACATTAATCAAATATTGTGTTGAGTCGGTCAAGAAGTGCCACCCGTGTCAGATCTTCTCTCGGAAGATACGGGCACATATTGATCCCATGTTTCCCTTCATCATTGTTGGTCCCTTCTATTAGCACTAGAATTCACCTCCTGATTGGAGAGGAGGTAAGCCCATTACCCATTAGAGTTTAGGTGGATGTTGGTTAATATGTATGGAGGTCAATGGCCAAAACTCAAAACATGAATGATGTTCAACACAAAGATGGATAGGAGATGCATAGGGAAGTGAGGGCCACAACTAACTTCAATCAGTGAATTGATTTTAAGTGTGAGCAGAGGGAAGACTTAGTAAGAAAGGTGGAAAAGACTGATATGGGCATCAGGCCTTCAAGCAGCTTGGAGAAGAAAAACTCAAACTTAAGATCACTCTTAAGCTCAAGCTTCAGACACTCAAATATGTCCAAACAACATAGCCACAATAGCACAATGATCAAACCTACATCACCATGCAGCTACAACAAGTCGACTAGATCCTCAATGCCCCAGCCATTCAATGTAAGAGGGGAAAAGATCACAAGGAAGCTGACTAAAACTAGTCACTATACCGCTGCAATCAAACCTACATTACAACAACATAACAACCCTCGACTCGATCCTCCATGCCCGAGTGTTTTAGAAAATTTTTTACAAAGAGATGAAAAGAGGTTGACTTCTATTAATCTGAAAGTATCAAACCCATAACATAACCAGAGAATAGCTCTGGTATTACAAGCATTACAAAATTGGGAGCTCTGCTCAACCAAAGACAACCATCACAAAATATAAAAACTATCTATTTATACTCATAACAGTCCCCGACTATCAGGAGTGTGATCTGATCACTACAATCAAATATTTGCGTCGGCAACTTCTTCTATCAGATTGAACGTGCATTCCTCTTTCAGACGTGAGCTCAGATCAGCATGGGTCTGCAGGGAAATCTGCTCACAGGCGTACCACGGGTTGATGGTTCAGTCCCCACGGTCGAGCCTTCCATGCCTTCCATTTATGGTTTGAGCTGAGGTTTCAACCACCAAACCTACCTTCCATTAACTTCTTTTCCTTGGAGATTGAACGAGACATAATGCTCAGGGGCGCGGCCACTTGCTTCTCTCAGATAGGATGCCATATAAACATGTAATTGTGGGGCTTCTCAGAGGTGGTTTGGGTTCAAACTGTTTTTGGGCCCGCAATCCATCACATGTATCCAAATAGTATTTTCGCCATACCATGGTTTCCATTGCGGGACCACTAAAAAAAAATATCGCCCGAGCATGTTGCGTCCCCGCAATAGCCTGTGGTCGTTGATCTAGTCACGATCTGAGATCTAGGCGCACCAACTAGATTTGGTGCCATCGCCAAGCTTACTATCCCACCAACTTTAGGATCTGCCAAAAGTGTGCTTTGGGGTGGGGCGCTACTTTTGATGTTGAATAATAACACCTCCCGAAGGATGATTTGACATGGAGGCCATATGTCACCATGACAATGTGTCGCAGATGGAGAGGTAACATGTGTCACTTGAAAACAAGCTGGAGGCATGTCTGAGAATACTTGAAAAGAGGGCCACGTGTCAAAACCATAAGGGTATCACCTGTCTATGCTGATAGCCAACATGCATTTGGTTATCCAGGGCTTGGGGGCTAGCTCATGTTTACCTGTTGTGCTTTTAACCAGATCTATGGATCTGGCGACACGTGGCTCTTTGAATTGGATGGCCAAGATCCACTCTAGGTCTCCGTGCTCCGAGAGAATTGAAACTCAAACTTTTCTTTTCACAGGGATTTTACCCAAAATCATAGATCTGATAACATGTGGCCCTCCTGAGATCGATAGCTGAGATCCCTTCGTGGATTCAGGCTTCAGACTTCTCAATAGTCAAAATTTACTTTCCCCAAGAAAATTCGTCGAGTTAAAGATTTGAAGACGCGTGGCTCCTAGATTTGGGCGGTCGAAATCCACTCTAGGTCTCCAGACTCAGGGAAAATCAAATCTCAAACTTATTTTTCCTTCTGTGTTTTCACCCGAAGCTATGGATCTGACTACACGTGGCTATTGTTGATCAATGGCTCAGATTCACTTCGGTTCTTCGGCCACTTCGACACTTCAGGCCTTCAGGACCTTGGGGAGGCAGTGCCACTAAGATCAATGGCTCCCTGCTAATTTTGAGATCAATGGTCCATGATTTTTTCGGGATTTCGGGCTTCGACTCTCTGAAAGTTCTATGCACTTCTCACTTTGAAACTCCTGAAGCTCATTTCTCCGAACACTTGGATCGGATGTCACCTGTCCCCCTTGAGATCAATGGCTCATGCTCACTTCGGGCCTCCGGTCTTTGGACCTTCTTCTCTAGCACTATACTTCGCGTGACTTTGAACTTCCGAATGCCCATGAGTCGTTGATTCAAACTGCTCCTGGATTCTCCCCCGTTGAAAGATTAAAATTGCCTGTTGATTTTAAGCCTGAAATGGGTTTCTTTTTATGTCGCCCTTTGTATCCATGGTTGCGGCATGCACGATCAAGAATCTAGACTATTGGTTGTGGGTTGGGAAAACAGGGAGACGAGTGACTGAAAAAGGAGACAAGTGTTCATCCTTTGGGGAAAACAGAGGGGCTTGGGGTCGAGAATCCTTTCGGGTAGGACATTAAGGGAAACTAGGATGCACAAATGAACAAGGGCACATAGAAGATGACTTTACATGCCAAAAGGGGACAAAATTAAGACTTGTCGATTCGAAAAGGATACAGACATGGAAAAATTACAGACTTAGGTAGAAACCATGAACCCAAAAGACTCTAACAAGTTCATGTGATAACACCTTCACTAAGTGTGGGATTGATTTTACTACATGTCACCCGACTTCAGTCAGGGGGCATCGTTATATCATCATAGCGGTAGACTAATTCACAAAGTGGGTCGAGACTATGCCAATGTTTAACAATGATGGAGAAATAACAACTCTTTTCATTTTTAACCAGATAGTAGCAAGGTCCGGCATCCTGAAGGAGATTTTCACTGATGATGGTAGTCACTTCCAAAACAAAATGATGACCGAGTTAACATAAAATCTTGGGTTGAGGCAAGAACATTCATCACCCTACTACCCATAAGAGAATGGTCAGGTTGAAGCTGTGAATAAGTCTCTCAAGAATATTCTTCATTGAACGATAAATTCTACCAAGTCAAATTGGCATTTGATGTTGTACTCAGAACTATGGGTCTACCGAATGTCTGTAAATAATACCACCAATTTCTCACCTTTTCAACTCGTATATGGGCTGGAAGCAGTCTTTCCTATTGAGTTTCGGATCGTGTCTTTAAAGTTGGGAGTGGACTTACTGCCAGACACTTCACCGCTTGAGGAACGCCTATTATATCTCGAGCAGCTTGATGACCAAAGTCATTATGCAGTCTCATCCAATGAGGCTCATAAGAAACGAGTCAAGTGTCAATATGATCGGTCCATTCAACCTTGGATTTTCTCTGAATGTGATCTTGTCCTGGTCTATGATCAGGACAAGGATCCCATGGGGGCAGGCAAGTTCAAACCCATGTGGTTCTGACCTTTCATCGTGAAAGAGGTCTTAAAGAAGGGTGCTTACCATCTAGTTTACTTTGATGGAAATGCCTTGGCGGAGCCTAGAAATGGGCTCTACCTCAAGAAGTATTACTCTTAGGTTGGTCCCCTAGGTGACTTCTTGTACATAAGTATAGTTCTTATACAATTTTTTTTCTTTTTTGTTTTATGGACATGTCGTTATTTATGTCATGTCTTTTACTGTGGCAGATGTCAAGTGAATCAGAGGTGTTCTTTGGGTTCGCGGATGGCACTATCCAACACACTCGGAGGCTTGCTTCCGCAACTTGGGTGATTTTCACACCCAAAGGCCAGTTGCTATCTTCCGAAGGTTCTGTCAAGGTGACGCCAAAAACAATGTCGTCGAGTACATCACAATGATAGAGTTTCTTTGTGATGCTTTGTCGCATGGAATTTCTCACCTCCGGGTCTACTTAGACACTCAGTTGGTTATGTCCCAGTCAAATGGAGTTTACAGCATTTATGATCCTACTTTGCATGGACTTTTCCTTAGGGTACGTCTCTTAGAATGTTACCTTGATTACATTACGTATAAAATGTTCCTAGGAGATTAAATCAAATGACAGATACTCTAGCTAATCAAGTATTAGATTGGCATGTTGCACACACATAAAAAGAAGCACACACATACATTTGTAAAAAATGTGATCCATAAGACAAATAAAGATGTAAATATATATATATGTGTGTGTGTGTGTGTGTGTGTGTGTGTGTGTGTGTCAAAAATGTCAGGAGTACATAGGTGGGCGTGAATGCCTCAAAAAATAAGGTCTGGTATACATCACGAGGCGTATGCCCTCAAAAATATGAAAAAGGTGCCATCGACACATAATAGTCCATCCTATCTAAGCTTGGGGCCTATTGTCCCTACCTTAGTGAACAACGACATTGGCCAAACGCTGAAAAAGATGAACCCGAGTCTGTGGCACCCCCCACTACATAAGGATGCATGGAAGGTGGGAGATCCTCGATCTCAGCCATAGGAACTGTACGAGTTAGCGCGGTGAGGTTCTGCTCCACCCAACTCAAAAATCTCTCAGCCTCTCCAGTTGGAGGTCCTCCTGCGGCTATTGGTCCTGCCTCTGGTCGAGAACGTCGCCTAGTCCTCATGAAGTCCATTGGGCACACTTGTCCCACATCTGTATATAACAGATACATATAAGTCGATACTTTGATGCATATAAAAATATTATATATAAAAAAAATTAAAAATTAAATAACTTTAAAAACATGTACCTAGCTCTCCTCACTCCTCTCTGGGAGGCACAGGCATGTCCGGATCCCTGGAAAAGTTGATTCCAGCATAGGGGTAGTCCTCTATGGCTGGAATCTTTCGTGCCCTCTAGTCGAAGAATTTTTCATCAAATGCCTCTATGGTCCTCCCTCCCCCCTGTCATGGCAGCAATGTTGCCCATCTGCATACTACTAGGAAGGAGGCCACATGCCCCCGTACAGTCTCTCTGGGACTCATACTGGGCACTCTCGAAGAAGAGGAACGAATAAAGGATGGTGCCAAACCCAAAGTTTTTGTTTCTATTCTCTCAACACTTTGTCAACTGCCTCTTAATGCATGTGAGCATGGTTGTTCTCCAGTCGAATATATGTGCCTCCTAGCACTGAATTGCATAATGCATGTGCGCCCGAGAAGCCTAGTGAAGGGTCGTAGATCCAGTAATCCACCCAATAAGTAATAGGATCACCCTCAGTGACAAGCTGGTGATATTTTGAATGGGCATTTGAGAACCTACCTTCTCAGTGTCGACCTCACAATACATCATGATGTAGTCTTCAATGTTGAAAGGCCCGGGGGGAAAGGTGTGCAGATTGAATGGTTCCCCTCTCCTCAAGAGGCCAGTCAAGAAGTATATATCCTCAGTCATTGGAGTCAATGACTGCCCCTCTATCATAAATGCCTCTGCATCCAGATGCCAATAATCAGCCAGGGCATTCAGTAGCCTGGTTTGTGCCCTCATAAATGAACATCGGAAGAACTTCCATAGCCCACATTTTTTCAATGCGGAAATGGTAGTAGGGTCCTCATCGACCAGTATATCGATGTCCTCATGTTCCCTCTCCCTCTAATGGACATGCATCATGTTCCATGGCAGTTCAAAAGGGATTTAGCTCTTGCATTCTTATTTTTTTCAAGCCTTTTGAGGGTGTACCCAAGTTGTTTTGGCCACAGTCATGTATGTACACTGACAGGTTGTTTTCTGCCTACATACATATGTGGGTTGTCCTTGGACAACCCGTGTACATGCATGGATGCTCTTTTTGGGAGAGTGTGCCCCCTCAAAAACAAAAACAAATGCAAAAAAGAAAGAATGGAAATGAAGGAGGGATATATTTGTACTTACTTGGTCCGAGCGGAAATTCGTTTCATCCTCTGAAGCTTCCGGAATCAAATTCTTTACCATAGGGGATTTTTTACCTTTTGGTCAATTTTCAAATTGCAATGGTAAAAATGAGTTGTCAGCTTCTATTTATAGACTTTTTTGCACTTTTTGCCACTTTTTTGACCCCCTTTGTCGTTTTTTCTAGCTTGGAAATCATTTAATTTCGTTCTTGAGTTTCTTATTGGATGTTACAATACACTTTGCCTTTTGGTTTGGTAACTTTTGGGGAGGTGGGTCACTTTAAAAATCCTTTGGTAAAAGTTGTCTTTTCCAACTTTTTGCATATAAGTTAGGTTTTCACCTCTACTTTCTGCATCTCATTGTTGTTTCCGCTTTTCCATATGTTCGATCCGACTGAAGTACGACACAGAACCTTCATTGCTTCTTTAGAAGTGTCGTGATTAGGTGGTAGAAACTACCTTTACATGGATTCCCTAGATAGATCCTTGTTGCATTTTGGCGTCCATGTTGTCTATAATGACTTTAGGCTCAGGAGTCCTTGTTAGTCCTTTCATGATTACGATATTGAGCCTCATTCGTTTGATGCACCATCACTCTGGGCCTCACCCTCGAGACTCCCAAAATGAGCACACTTTGTTGTCTTTCAAGCCCGCTTTGAAATCCGAAAGCAACATTCGACGAGACTACATTTAAGGTTTTCAATCTTGTCAGGATTAACTGAGAAAAGTAACCTCCTGGAGTCTTCTTTAAGCCATTTTCAGACTCTCTAAACATGAAAATATTGTCGAGCGATCTTGTTTCCCTTCACACTCGCCAAAATCAAACTTGAAGGCATGTTTTTCCGACGATAGTTTACCCCTTTTTTGGTCTGGATGGTCAATTGTACGAACAAAGGTATACTCTAGGAACTTCGGTTTGCTAGAAGAGTATTCTCATGTATAAGTTTAACCCTTTTTTGGGCCTGAGGGACTAAATTAACAAAAAAGGAACATTCTCCTTGGTTTTGGTTTATCACCTTTTTTGGGCCTTGGAGATTACTTACGAAAAAGGAACCCCCATGGAGTCCATAGTTAAGCTCTTTTCAGACTCCCTAAAATTGAAAAGATCGTCGAGTGACCTTGTTCCTTAACACTGGTTAAATTGGTCCAGAAGAACATCTACTAGCATGAGTTTACCCCTTTTTCGGCCTATAGATTATAGAGGAAAAAGGTACGCCTCGGGAGATTCGTTTCACCAGGAGATTTCTCCTCATAACTTTTATACTTTTTCAAGCTAAGGGGAATAAATTCAGAAAAAGGTTGTGAGTGCATAGTTAAGCTCTTTTCAGACTCCTTAAAATTGAAAAGAGTTTTGAGTGATCTTGTCTTTGTCACACTCATTAAAATGGTTTTGAATAGATGTCTTTTTGGTGATAGTTTACCCCTTTTTCGAATCGACTAGACTATGTCTGAAAAAGTTACTCCTTGGAGTCTTCTTTTACGTTTTTTTAGACTCTCTAAACATGAAAAAACTCCTGAATTTACCTTCTCCAGGCTCGTTAAAAATACATTGAAGGGGGTTTCATTGTGTCTTGCTAATCACATTTGCATCTCTGCGTCTTTGGCCTAATTCTGGATCCATGTTGCTCTCAACTAGACATTTGAAGCATGCCTTATACACAAGCCTTGTAGCACTTTGCCTTTGCGACCTGACACCTTGATCCATGAAGGAATTTTCCCCGAGTGTCCTTTCCCTGCACATGTCTCCTTACTCTGAGCATTAGTGTGTTCCTTGTGCTTGAAACTAGTATGCTTTCTTGTGACACTCATTCCTCCTTTGTAAAGTAGCATTCTTTTATTCTTTTATTCTTTTTCAAGATCTTTAAAAAATTGAAAAAGACAAAAAAAATCAAAAAACCCAAAAAGAGGGGACGGGAAATATATTCTTTTTTGGCAACACAATGAGTCGCCCTTGGACAAAGCACATCCTTCCATTTGTTCTTCAAGCATTAGGATCTAATATGACCTTAGGAAGTTGTTCTCGCTACAGAGAGATGTGTCCTCCTCCATTTGGTTACTCTTCCAAACACATGGATTGTTTGTGTTGCCTCCTGCATCGTGAACTTATGTCATGCTGCATGAGTTTGATCATATTTTGTTCTTTTGTCCAAGGGAAGTTTCACCCAACCTGAGTCGCCCTTTCTATAGTTTGTCTCTTGACCTCATGAGTCGACCATCCCGAAAGTCCATTTAAGTCTTGATTCAAAATCAACTAAGTTCTCTGCCCGATCATCGAGATCCTCTTTTCTTTTCCCGACGAGTCATTGAAGACATCTGGGTAGTGAAGTAATACACTCACATTGTACTCCTACCCAAGTTTTGAAGATAATGAAGTTGGTTCTCGAGCTATGAAGACCTCATCTCCAACCATCGGGCATTATTGGCTTCTTGAAGATGGATACTATACTTGTATATATTTGATTTTGATATGTAGAGATACGCTATGTATTGCTCGCGGCTACACTTTATATAGTTATATGACATGGATCTGCAGTGTATTTGATTTGCAACCATGATTTATTTCATCCCGAGCATGGGTATACCCACTTCGGAGAGACAATTGTTATTTTGCATATGGCACCTCCCGAACTCTGGTCCCGTGCTCACTCGTTTCGTACATTGGTGAGGATTTTGTAATGTATTTCGGCCATCATATGCTCTTTTGACCTCACACATTAGGGGGAATCTGTTATAACTTTAAATTTCTCTACACATGCATACCTGGCCTTTGGCCCTCTTACTTGCATTTTTTTCCAAAGCACTGTTGAGTTTCTCTTCTTAAAAACCATTTTTTTGAAGATGTATGCGCCCCGCACCACTACTACCTGCGTACATATGCTTGATGCACCACTACAACTCCCGTACATACACATGTTGCACCATTACAACCCGCGTTTACTTGCAAAATTTGTGAGGAATTCTTTGAGATTACGGGCTATTGGGTAGTTTCCCAACTAATCCACCGCCTATAGCCCATCATCCAACCCAATAACCATCCTTTTGTCATATAAAAGGAGGTGTTGGGGTCTCATTTTACATCTAGACATAAGAATAGTGAAACTCTACCCGTTTCACATACCCTCCTTACCCAAGTTATTGCAGCCCTTTTGTGAGAATTGCCTCAGCATTCCCCATTAGCCCTTCTTCCTCCATCAGAACCCATTCACTTCCCAAGAAGATATCAAAAGGTTGAGAGGAGAAGCCATACAAAGGTGCACTTGGAGCTTGGTGAAGAGAAGCCTGGACTAGGTTCGCCGAGCGGTAGTCGGCTTTGATTGTAAAGGTATAATCATTGAGTTATTAATAAAATAATTACTTTTCCTGTCCCAAATCATGGTGCACTGAATTCTTTTATCGGTTTATGTTTTGAAATTATAAAATCTAACCCTAATTTGTATATGAAATATCATGCTTGTAGTTTTTTGTTTGTCTATATTTGAATGCAGTTCATCCCTGGGAGGAGGCATCCAGTCAACAAAACTTTCAAGTGTGATGGGATCATCACCGGATGTGGAGTAGAGGTATAGTTACCCGATCTCCCTCATCTTTTATTTTCTTGTTTAAGTTTGAGTATGTTTGGGGTAGTTTAGAGAAGCAGTTGAATTTTAGATGGTTAATTGATCTGCCTACATTCTAAACCTTAGTGTAGTCGTAGGGTGGATTTTCCTGCTATCACTTCGAGATGTTTATGTGGAAATATTGAGTGCATGACAAAAAAATGACATTATCTTTGTGGGAGAAATCTACCACATAAAAAACTATGTTAGTGCATTAATAATCTAGTTTTATGAGGACAATCTTGGCAAACTTGATGTTAAAACCTGTTATAGTTGAGATAGAAAACTGTGCATGTGACATGGTAAAGAATCCTTGGTTAGCAAGGAGTCATTCACATATTAGGGTTGGAGCGATACGATGATGACTACAATAATTTTTGTTTCTTGATTGTACCCTTGCCACTCCTATGTGTGATTCTAGAACTTATCTTAATCGACCTCCAATTGGGGTGAAAGAGAAGTGAACCCTTTTGTGAACTCTTTGAAAATATGCCATGCATTTCCTTAACCTCTTTCAAACCTCCATGCCTAGTATATCCTCCCTCATTTCTCTTAGATCTTCGATCTCATGCATGCAATGTTCATGATCGTTTTTGAGCTAACACATTCATCCTTTTGAAAATCAGTGGTGCAACATCAACACCATTTGCAAATGCTAGTGCAGCCTCTATAAAACCACTCCTAACCCCTCATCATGAAAACCAAAAATTTCACCGCTAAATTGGCTATTATGTTCCAAGTAAATTATATATAATTTATACAAAATTTACTTAAACCATACTAAATAATCCTAAATTTATATGAAAATCTATATTCTTGCAAAAAAAAATAGTATAATTTCATAAAACTATTTATTACAAGCTTATACCTTAAAACAAACATGACATTAATACCAAAAGCTATATATTCAAATATAAACAATTACTTTACAAATAAATAATTATTAAATTTTAAATAAAAATAATAGAAATGAAATTTTAAATAACAATTATATTTTTTAACACATTTAAGTGGTATATTATGTCCCTACATAGGACATATAGAAATCACCTTTGGTGATTAATCCTTGCCATACATGAGGCAATTAATGCAACAAGCTTTCTATAAACTTTGGTTCTCCAATGTTTTGGAGATTTTCTATTTGAAAACAATTTTTGCAAACCATATTTTGGATGCTCCAATGATGACATTGACCTTGTGGATTGTACTTGAGGAGGTGGTGTTTGATTGATGCTATGGTGCATCTAATGTTGTCTTGTGTATTCACTACTCTATATTCATTTATTTGAAGTTCAATGAATACACTAGATTGAGTGCTTTGATGTGTAGTGGGTATTTGAGCTAGGCGGTGGTTATTGTTCTTGATTTGTGGTTTTTGTGAGGTTTGCATTTGAGTTCTTGGAGAATAGGATTTGTTGTTTAGATTTGAGTTCTAGAGTGCAACAATGTGTAGTGGTATATTTGTGGTTGTTCGTTTGTGGCACTTAGTTTCGANTATACCTTAAAACAAACATGACATTAATACCAAAAGCTATATATTCAAATATAAACAATTACTTTACAAATAAATAATTATTAAATTTTAAATAAAAATAATAGAAATGAAATTTTAAATAACAATTATATTTTTTAACACATTTAAGTGGTATATTATGTCCCTACATAGGACATATAGAAATCACCTTTGGTGATTAATCCTTGCCATACATGAGGCAATTAATGCAACAAGCTTTCTATAAACTTTGGTTCTCCAATGTTTTGGAGATTTTCTATTTGAAAACAATTTTTGCAAACCATATTTTGGATGCTCCAATGATGACATTGACCTTGTGGATTGTACTTGAGGAGGTGGTGTTTGATTGATGCTATGGTGCATCTAATGTTGTCTTGTGTATTCACTACTCTATATTCATTTATTTGAAGTTCAATGAATACACTAGATTGAGTGCTTTGATGTGTAGTGGGTATTTGAGCTAGGCGGTGGTTATTGTTCTTGATTTGTGGTTTTTGTGAGGTTTGCATTTGAGTTCTTGGAGAATAGGATTTGTTGTTTAGATTTGAGTTCTAGAGTGCAACAATGTGTAGTGGTATATTTGTGGTTGTTCGTTTGTGGCACTTAGTTTCGACGTAGCGTATCTATGGTCTAGATTTGAGTTATGGAGCACAATGTCATGTAATGGTTTGATGTCTAGTTGTTTTCTTGTTCCTTTTGGTTTTGTCATGTTTCCCCCTCATATGGAATGAATAGATTGTGATCACATATGGGAAACTAGTATATACATCACTCTTCCATTGGCATGATTGTTCCAATTCACATTTGATGTGAGGACTCTTGCTTGGTCATTCAAAGCACAAATTTATGGCATACTTTATATATTTTTGCTTCATGATGAATTTGTTTCACTCAATGGACTTTCCTAGAAGACTCATCATGGAATATGAGGTTGTCATTAGATATATTACACACATTTACATTGATGGTTGCACATGCAGATGGTACACATGATGATAGCCCCTCTTGGTTTTAATTTCTTTCTTCAATTGCATAATATGGTTTCTTGGTTTATTGGTTCTTAATTGTATGTGGTGTTAGTGTTTCCTACATTGGCTATGAATGTGGTGAACATTGGTGTAATCTAATAATGTATCATAACACTCTTTCTTATGAATACCATGGTGGGTCATAATTAGCCTTTAGATAAGTGTTTGTTGATGTTTGGACAACATCGGGAAGACATTCTTCCAGATATAAATATGTATATGTATAATATCAAATAATATATGATATGATATTTATAATACAGAGTATAAATATATATAATAAATAAGTAGTTATTTATTATTCAAGGGATGCATCCTTTCATGGATGGTCACCATATTATTTCTATATATGGAACACTCATCATTGTAATAATATATTCATATACAATATTATCTCATATGAAAAATCAACATGGTATTAGAGAAGGACTGGGCTTGACTCCCTCATGGGAGGGCCCAGGTAAATGTAAGGGAAATGGAAGCATGAGTAGAGGAATAGATTCCTATAGGTGAAAGTAGATAGCTTGTGTGGATTGTTGCTATGTATTTGTAGTAGTGTGATGTTTTTCCATGGCTTAATTAGGATGAGAAAAAGAATGAACTCGTTGTGATGTGGGAGATGAAATAAACCACATCCACCATGGAGAAAGATTCCGATAACTCCCACGCGGCTTCACTGAAAGAGATTTTGTGGAGGAAAGGCTTAGAGTAGAGTGTGTTATTGTAGTGAGAGACAATGCCAAGGCTCGAGAATGAGAACAAAGATATTTTGCAGAGACAAGGGAATGCGAGAATTAGATGGCTTCTTGTGAAGATGCATGTTGATCGAAGCTTAACAAAATCCCCATCATTGTTCATAGTTGCAATCTCGATAAATTAACGTGGGATATTTCACCAATTAAAGAGGATGCACCATGGGCATTGGAAATGGATGACCGAAGAAAGGAACACATACTATAGTGGCTACAGTCGATCCCATTGATGACCTTGGAAACAACGCTCGAAGAAGTGATCACATTATTGCCAAACTGCTCCTTTGGCGACAATTCTCTTAAATTGGAGTTGTTTGAGATGATGAAATTGGATTTAATGTCGTAAATGATCGTTGGATGTATGGAGTTTGTAGCTCCTTACGGTGGAAGGTGCGAGGAAATCCACTCTCAAGGAAAAAATCGCAGCAGATATTGTTGCAACATTGGTTGTTGCCTCCATCATCTTTGTACCCATTAACAATCCTTATTTCCATCGCATTCTTGAAAGAGCTAGATCGCTATTTCATTTTGTTGACCAGTACCGTATAACATATGGTATAAAATGCCCTTTCTATTTCTCATTCTCGGGCTATGGTTTGTTATCCTATGATTTTTGTACCACGGACTATACTAGAGGAAATCCTGTCGTGATGATTGGTGAGGAACCCAAAGAGACAAGTAATAAAGGTCAATGGGAGACATTACAAAGGAATTACTTTCTCATCTTGTGAAATTGACCAAGATTTCTTAATGAGTGGGTTCCATTATGAAATAAAGGAAAATGTATAAAATGTGAGGCAACATCGTGTTAATGGGGCATTTAATGGTATTCTCCATTGTCTCCTTGCTTCTCATAATCTTCTTGTGCCAAATATTTGATATTGTTAGGTGGAGAAATACCTCTAAAGATGGATCATGTGTCAAATTGGAATATCAATTGGGTACAATTGAAAGATAAAGTTCTCTATGTTGAGAAGATGGATTGTGGCAAGAGGGTTCTCCTAGAAAGAGGGAGTATCCAGTGAGGCAAACTGGACAAGCAAGGTTTTCAGTGACAGTGGGAGTTGGCCTCGGAGTTCGAAATGAAGGATCATGGCTTAATGAATTACTATTTGGGATTATAAGTATGGAAGAAGCTAGGTGAGATCTTCCTTGTTCAAGGGAAGTATGTTGTGAAGATCCATCAAAAGTTTGGGATGATGGATTGAAAATCCATGGCAACTCCCATGGTGACAAACCTGAATAAGTTGAGAGACTCTGATTCTGAACTAGTAGACCCCTCCACATACCGGAAATTGATTGGCTCACTGATATATTTGGTTAATACTAGGCCAGACATCTACTTTGATATGAACATGTTGAGCAAGTTCCAGGTGGAACCAAGACATGAGCATTGGATTGTTGCAAAGCACATATTGAGATATTTGTGTGGCATGCTAAACTATGGCTTGAGATATGTCTCAAAAAATGATGTACAGTTGCAATGATATATAGATTCTGATTGGGCAGGGAGTGCAGATGACATAAAGAGTACTTCCGGAGTATGCTTCAGTTTGGAATCTACTATGATATCTTGGACTAGCAGGAAGTAGAAGTCTGTTGCGCTCAGTACTGCAGAGGCAGAGTATATTGCAATTTGTAATGCATGTAAAGAAGTAGTATGGCTCTGTAAGATGGTTTATGGATTGTTTGATTAGGTGTTGGAATCAACCATGATATTATGTGATAATCAAAGTTGTGTAAAGCTTTCATAGAACCCTTTGTTCCATGAAAGGTCAAAGCACATAGAGATCAAGTACTACTACATCCGTGATAAATTCCAGAAGCGAAATATAACACTCCAGTATATATCCACCGATGAGAAGATAGCAGATATTCTTACGAAACCCTTGTCTAAAGGGAAGTTTGTATACTTTAAGGACAAGTTGGGACTTGTGGAGATTTCTCCCTTGGTTGAGAGGGAGTGTTGATATGTATCATGATAGTACAGATTAGATATGATGCTTTTGCATCATGCTAGTACAACTTAGATATGATACAGATGTTGGGAGTCGCATCATGCTAGTACAACTTAGATATGATGCATTAACATCATGCTAGTACAACTTAGAGATGATTCAGTTACCTGACTTGCATCATACTAGTACACTTAGATATGATGAATTAGCATCATGCTAGTACAACTTAGAGATGATGCAGTTACCTGACTCACATCATACTAGTACAACTTAGATATGATGCAGTACCATCATGCTAGTACAACTTAGATATGATGCAAAAGCATCATGCTAGTACAACTTAGAGATTATGTAGATTATACTCCACATCATGTCATTACAACTTACATATGATGCATTTGCATCATGATAGTACAACTTAGATATGATACAATGGATGATATGATTTGATGTGAACCATGCTAGATGAATTATGGCTCAGATATGATGCAGTTGATGATATGTCATGATATATTTTATGTAACTTTCCATTAGATAAAATTGGTCAAATTGAATACATTTAGTTGGTTGTTATGAATACCTCCCTAGTTAAGAGGGAGTGTTCAAATTGTAACTATGGTCGGTCTGTTATTGGATAAATCCGTAAGTGCAGACACAAACCGATCTCCCTAGATCCACCTGGATCTAGAACAAAGCAAGACAGAATAATACTCTTTCCCTAGATTTTGACTATCGAATGAACTAGAGGCAAGAACAAGTTACATACCTTATAATCGCTTCCTATAGTCTTTGTTGCTCCTGATTCACTCCAGTGCTCTTGTGCAACCAAGACCAAGACAACACAAACCAACCAAAGTGAAGAAAGCACAATCTATTCAACAGTTAATCTATGTATATGATCAAGGAGTTATACAATAAAGTGGAACTAGCTTTATGGGAAAGGGACATATTACTATATCATATTGATGGAAAGTAAAGATTACAACCTAAGCCTTGATGTTGAAAACTTCCTTTCGATGACCCTTGGCTCTGACACACACACTTTCTCACTTGCATGAAGAAGATCAACCACCTTTGATAAACTTGCTGGAGTTTCCTAGCTGATGTAGCATCAGTCCTTCACACAGTCTTTCACCAATTCTCCAATGTCTTGCTTGACCTTGTTTTCTTCTAACTTTTTCCATGAGAATTCTCTCAATATTTAGGAGAGAATGAGTTAGTTACTTAGATAATAATGATCCCAAAATATCAGGGAATCCAGTACTAGGATAATCATTCAAATGCCATCTCATCCTTCTAGAAGATTCCCTTCTAGAAGCTTCGAGAATTCATCTTTTTCCCTTCTTTAGAAAGAGTTCGCACCCTAGCAGATCAACACAGTGTGAAATTCTCGCACCCTGGCTTAAGGCAGCCTGCGAGAATCATGCATTCTCGCAGGAAAATATACTAGCAGCTTGCGAACATTCCTCAAAAATGTGATTTCTGGAAAGAAATGAAGGTAACTTTTCTCAGGAGAAAGTTCCAATGAAGAGCCTGAGTACACCATCATCAATACATCACCATGACGACCAAAATCATGGGTAACAGATTTCCCCCCAAAGTATGAGGTTGGAACCAGTGACAGCCAATAGACTTTGTAAGCTGCATGTGAGTGTCGAGAACCAGGAGCACATCTAATTGGAAACCTGCGAACAACCAAGCATCTGCAGAATATCATATATACCAATTATGAGGTAGGCATTCCCATACTCAGATCATAGACCGATGAAAATTTTAGACCTGGCTCATGGCCACCAATCATACACTGTGGATCCATGCCGTCTAAATATAGCATAGCCACCGGAATACACTATGGATCTATGTGAGAAATTTCAAAACAAGACGACATAGCCACGAGACATACACAGTGTATCTATGTGTCACAAATTATACATACTCCATCACAACCTGGATCACAAAGATAGTATCCAGGGTCTTCAATATCGTCGCCCAAAGTACGAATCTAACCATGTGATTACATGTGTTGAAGTCGAACATGGTAGAAACCACTTGATTACCAGTCAATGATAAAACCGTTAACAAGTGCGAGGGAAATCACCATTGATGTCAATGACTCCCAAGGTACCATAATACAATCCATCGAGTGTGAATAAATGAGTTGATGTCAAACATATGATGGAATCTTTCGATCAAGAGTCAATGATGTAAACCCACTGTCGAAAGCGAGGAAACCTGCCATTGAGGCATGCAAGTTCCAAGGTACCAAATAATTTCTAAGTCTTGATTCTGGATAATGAGCTGAAGTCGACGGAACAAAAATCGTCACGGGAGGGCCTTGATGTATCCCCCATCAATGACACAAAATGAGTAACATATTTTGAAGGTGAAATAGAGTATTTTGCAAATTGGACCGGACTTAGGGAAGGCCGACACGGAAAGAATGGACAAATGCAGATGGCCGACTCAAAATAGGTTTCAGATGGACTTCTCTTGAACATATGAATGACATGACCAATGATTTGGCAGCATTGACTCAAAGACAACACAGGGAATGACCTTGTAGCAAATTGAATGAGAGACAAATGGATTTCCCAAACCCGCTTCAAATGATGAATAGGGGGTGTCATGTTCAAGAGCGACACTTACTGCCAATCAATACGAAAATGAAACATATCCCTTTCCCAAATTTTCCCCCACCATTTCTGGCAAGTACCTCTTTATTTTTACGCAAGCTTGAGGAGG
>SNQJ01S0029396.1:70227-94954 GCA_010110895.2 Picea sitchensis | reverse complement strand
ATTTCATAGTTTAGTTTCTATCATACTTATGAAGTGATTAAATTCGCTTGTTCCCCCATGTTAAATTTGTGTGTTTAACATGCAATGTTTGTCTACCAATCTTTCTTTTTCATTTGTCTTCTACTTGCCTAACATTACACTAATCCACATGACACACCTTGTATTTTTACCCTACACTAATTCTCAAGGCATAGGGGTCTTCACATGTACGTCATGGGATATATAGGCCTAGTTGATGGAGGATTCCCTCACAACAACAATGTATCTCGTGTACATTGCAAAGACCCTCATATCACCCTTATATAATTTCTTGCATTGCTCACTCTTTGTATCTTGCTATTATTCACATCTTATGGTTACAAGTTCCTATAAGGCGAGGTAAAATGTATAGAATATCATATGTTCATAAATTATCTAGCATTCATTTTTTGGTTACTAATGCCCTTCAATCTTCCCTAGCTCGTTATAAATCCCTCTAGGATCACCATCAAGTCTTTGTCTAGTTTCAAATTGGTGACTGACTTTGGTTGTATATGGACAAACAATGTTTTAAAGGGTAGCATCATAAAAGACTCAAGCCTATTTTCTATTGTCCCTATATTATTCTTCAATATATTAATGACAATGGTTTTCATTACTATTTCCCTTCCTTTCTAGACATCCATAATATCATTTATGTCAATCATCTCCAGCTATATGAGCCATCTATTTTGGAAGAGGAAGTTCAAGTCTACCACTTAGCAGATAATATCCATACACTAGTGGACCTGCACACCTACTACACTTGTCATCAATGAATTACTTCCTATCTTGTTGAATGCCAAGGTCACCATACTACTTAGAACAAATTGCTATCCTAAGTTGTTTTTAAAAACAACTTCTTGCATCTTGTTGATAAAATGGAGACATTGTAATATCGCATTACCATATTACAATGTAATATGGTAATACCATATCTCGTGTATTTTTTTTTCTTAAAACTTAAAGGACGCGTCGCAATAGCGATGAAAGTTCATTGCAATCTACCACAATTTTGTGTCGCACATACAACATCTACATCATAAGTTTTGTCTTGGCATAAATTTTCATCGGTATTGCCACACTTTTGCATCGCAACTTTCCACATTTTTTTTTACATTTCCACGGTTTTTCGTCGTAATTGCGACGATGTATAAGGTTAACCTATCTTTATGGTGATGACACATGGAGAGATAATTTCATCATTGTTTCCATGAACACCTGGTTCATGGATATAGCGACGAAAAATAGTCTTGGCTTTCATGGAAATTGTGACAGATAAGTGTGGCAATAGCAACGAAAAACCGTGGCAAATTTGGTCATATGTACTAGTGTGGAAGAATGGTTGTTCTACAATTATGGGTTGTAAAGTAATCACAGATCTCTTCATTTTTCTTGAAAACTGTTGGCATGATACAAACTTCCTTATTGTGGCATACGATTCTCTGAAAGTTGATGGACAATAGAATCCAACAATTATTATCTTGTGGGTAGTGGCAGTAGGTGCAAAGTGTCCATTGCATATTCCTTCATGGAATTCTCTCATTAGTTCTTGGGATTGGTTTTCATCAACACATCTCAGTAGTATACCATCATAATTTCTTCTGAAAAATATATCAACAATCAACACATATTTATTTTCCTTCATATTCAATGTTCTTCGCTCCTTGGGGTTCATGGTGACAGGAAATTGCCGAGACCTCAAGTATAATATAATATCTCCATACCATTATGAATCAACTAATGGTTCTCCTACTGAAATTGAAATCATTCCATAGACAGAATCACTATTCACGATGACCTTGCATAAACCTTTTTCTTTAATATCCTTTAAAGGTTTAATCTCAATATCATATTCTTGTATCTTTTCCATCCAATTATCCCATTTTCCTTCTCTCAATTGTTGATTCAGAATCATATTCACTAGAAATGATGGAACATAGGAAATAACATGGGATTTAAATATATACATATGAAAGTGAAATACCTCTTTTACAAGAGCCAAGGATTTCTTTTCCAGTTCTAAATACCTCAATTCATATTCATGTAGGGTTTTTCTCATGAAACTTATTGGGAGTTCTTCACCTTTGGTATTTTTCTGAGTAAGAATAGATGCAACAACTGTCTCTGTAGAAAATGAATAGATGATGAAATCCCTTTGAAAATCCAGAATAATGAAGACCGGAGTTGTGGTGATTTCTCCTTTGATATTATTAAAATACTCCTGAGTATTCATTATCCATTTGAACCTCTGCTCCTTTTTCAGTAACAAATTGATCGACTTTACGATACTTGAATAGTCATGAACACACCTTTGCACAAAATTGATCTTTGAAAAAAATGATCGGACTCCCTTCTTGGATGTCGAGGGGTTGAGCTCATTTATGGCTTTAACTCTCTCTAGATCTATATAAATCCCTTCCTTGCACACAATATGGCCCAATAGCTTTCCTTGAGTTACAATGAACTGGCATTTCTTTGGATTTAGAGAGACACCAAATAATCCACATCTTTCAAAAACAATTCTCAAATGATGGATACGATCACCCCTTGTTTTTGAATTCATTGTCAAATCATCTTGATAGTGTGCCATAAATTTTCCTATCAATCCATGAAATGCATCATCCATGGCCCTCTGTAATGTGGCTCCATCATTCTTCAAACCAAAGGGCATTTTGACATATGCATATGTCTCCCAAGGTGTGATGAATGTTGTCTTTTCCCTATCTTCCTCATCCACCAAGACTTGGTTATATCCAGAAAAAGCATCCAGCATGGACATGCAAGCCGATCCATTGACTTGTTGGAGAAGGAACTCCATATTAGGTAAAGGAAAGTTATCCTTTATGATTGATTTTTTAAGGTCTCTAAAGTCAACACACTGTTGGTGTCCAGGTATGAACGATTTATTCACCCTTTTTCCTACATTAATTTATCAATCTAGGTGCGTATTATTTCAAGGCAATGCACAAGGTATATGCAGGGGAAAGAGAACAATCCGTTATGGCCAAGGGTTCACGATTAAGATTCAAAACATTGTTGTGAAACTAGATTAATTACAACCTCCGAAAAGCAATCATAAGAATTAAAACATTGTAACAACAAGAATAAACTAATAAATAATACACACAAAAAGATGCAGCACCTAATCAGAAGAGCGGGCCTAGCTCTCTGATCAGGGATGTGTTAGTCACATCGAATATTAAAACAACAAAATAGATGATGCTTTATAAATCTGAAAAGGGTTATTACAATATCAATGGGGGCGTCCCGAGTTACAGGAATAAACTATCTTTTATACATGGAGAGGGACAACAACCTCTTTCCCCAAAGCATGGTAATTGTATCCCCAGAAATATACATTAGTTGGAATGGCACCAATACCATATAGACAAGATCAACAAGATGCCCAAGAATGGTTCAGGGATCTGCGACTCCAACTTCTCGGCCTCCTTATGGATTGGTCATTGCTGTGAATAGTGGATCTGTTGTGGGATACTGAAGCCTTGGTTCCTGTTCTCCAGACCCTATGGTCAAACATTCATTTTAGTGCTACAAATAGGAAAAACCCCGTGACTTTATTTCATTAATAAAATATTCCAATAGACAAGGCATGGGTATTTACCTTACAGGTTTAGCATAGTAAACATAGGTAAATAAGTGCAAAAAGGTCAAAAAGGGTAATGGAAATGTAGCAGAAAGATAGCCTGATTTGGTGCCCAACATCTCCCCCCAACTAGCCTTCTGCATGCCCTCATGCAGTTCGCCGCCTCCACAGGTCTGGATTTCGCAGATTGTTGGCTTCCTAGAAATGGGCAAGATCATATTTTTCGACCATCTCTGTCCCTACAACTTTAAAAGCATATGAAAGGAGGAATTATTTCCACCAATCTTCTAAAACATTATACGCTAGAGTGTAATTTTCTACTGGCAACCAAATAGTGGGAAACTGAAACCGGATTCCCATCCACCGGACCCCGCATGTTCAGACACATGCCACATATATGGGCACTCTAGGGAGCACACGTGCAAAATTTGGTGCCCCAAAAGGTTCCCTATTATGGACAGCTATAGGTGACATCATCCACCTTTTCTGATAGAAATCAAGGGCCTCATCTTGAAATGTGACTAATTTCTTGACACAAAGATCAAGGCACCAATTTTGTGTCCTCGACATTCTATCTCTATTCCCCTTAATTCCCAAAAAGGTGTTGTGTTTAGTGAACATGGTGACTGAACTCTCATGTTCTCCTCTTACTATAAATGGCTTTGTAACCTGATTAGATTCAATTGTGTTAAAATCCTTCTGCCAGCTGATCTAGTTGAAAGTGTAAGAGGTGACGGCCCTTAAATGAATGTCCCCCACATATGGGACCGGGTTGAATTCTCTGTCCAAGCGCAACAGATACCCATGCCGGTAAAATTCACACATCAAATGTTGAGTTGGCATGTCGTGGTGCCTCATTATTTGGAGGAATTGTACACCATATTCTATTTTATAACTAATCTCGTTTTTTATGCTCTCCATGCAGAATAAAAGAAAACGTTCATGTAAGAATAAAGAATAACAAGAAGTAGGGGGGTGACATGCCATCACCTCTTGCACCAAATTAAACATCTTCTCCTTATCAGTTTTCAGCTCTGCCACTTGATTTTCCAGCTGCTCCATCTTGAGTTGTTGCTTCACATGCCTTAATCTCATGATGTCTATACGCTACACATATTAAAAAATGGTTGTGGAGGCTCGTTCCTGAGTTCTTATGACCTCATTTTGATACTGAGCCACAATATATTTCCAAGTCTGCACTTCGTCCATTAAGGCATACTCACGGTCTTCAAACAATCGCTCGACCGAGTCTGTTTGAGTAGCAGCAGAGGTTATGGCTACCTGGTCCGTCTGAGTTTCTGCTTCTACTCCTATGGCCTTGGACTTTCTAGCTTACTACTTGTATTTCTTCATCTTCTTCTTCATTTTGTGTACTTGTTTCCTTAGTTTCCTGACCTCCATCTTAAGCCGCATTGTCTCTTTAAACTGTAGATGATGTTTTTGTTTGACTGGGAGTCTTACGACCTTCTCGCCTGGATTTTCCATTGGCTCATTCATCGGGACCACTTTGCTTGGTTCCTCCCTTCGCCAACGGCTATTTCCTCTTGTTGCATGCTCACTGCAACCGATGGTGCCCTTGAGAGATTCTCTCATGCTAATATGTCTGTTGGAATCCTTCATGGTTCCCTAGCCTCAGGGACCTCTACCTCTTTTCTCTTTTCAGGCTCCAGAGTGCCTGTCGCCTGAGTAGCATCCACCCCACACGATTGTGGCCTTTGTGATAGCTTCAAAATTGGATGAATGGCGAGATCTTCTTCTGTGCACCGAGGGGAACGAGTTCGCCTTGCTCCTCTTGGAATAAAGGAGAAAAAGGAGAACTGACAGAGATCTTCAATGTTCGGTCCCGAGGTCGATGTTGGTTCTTGTGGGTCAGTGCCAACCTCACACTCTAGTTCTCCTAGCACTTCCTCCATGGGTTCCATGGCTTCCCTAGCTCCAAGCCCTTCTTGTCCTCGTTCCTCCTCTTCCATGGGTTCTATGTTCGGGGTGATCATGACCTTTTCTTCATTCGGGTTATCCTCCTCCATCGGCTCCATGGTGGCAGGAGATCCTTGTGGGGTATCTTCGGTCGCAATATCGACCAATTCACCCACTCTTGCGTGTTGTAACCCTGCTTATGTGGTTATCATGCTATCAAATTTCTCTGTTAGTTCCACAAGTGAGGTTGGTTCTTGTGGGATAGCCTCGGTCGTGGTACTAGTGGGCCTTTCTGTGTCAACTTCCGCATCTTCCATTGGTTCCACGGTTTCGGCTTGCTCTTGGGGAGCAACCTCTTCTTCAAATTCTTCATCTTCCATCTCCATTTCTTCTGGTTCCTCCTGGTCAACATAATCATCTTCTCCTGCATTTTCCCCCTCCATGGATTTTGGTTCATCTTCCCTAGCAGCCACAACGGCTGCTACTTCTTCCTCTGTGGAATCCCAAAATAGTTCCCACGGGATCGATATTCGTTTGATGGCATTCATTACTAAAACATGAACCAGCCCATGGTGGGTGATGATCGCCAATACCTGTCGTGACCCTTGAGCCGAATGTGCCATTAGGTGAAGGCTTCTTAATAAGAAATAAGGCACATTCAATGAGAAATCCTCTGCTTGGGGAAATCGTTGGTGAGTTGGTATTCAGAGATGGTATTTGAATATGGTGGAGTATCTCCCTTCTCAAGTCATATATTTCATGACGAACTCTGCTACTTTTTCCCATGCATGTGGTAGCGAGTTTCAGTCGTATCCTCGACCCTTCTACATGATGCTTTCTCCGGCCTAAAAAAAGGCTTCGGGAAACTCTAGAAGGACATTCCTTCTTGAAAACCATTGTTGTCTGTTTTGAGGGAGTCCACTGACTTCTGCAATGGCTTCCTCTATCACATGGATTTCAATTCTGCGGACCTGAGAGCTTTCTTCTCTCAAGTTGAGTGAAAATTCTGCCACAATTTCTTTGTTCGACCCTTTCAACCTGTCAAAGTAAACATTCCAGCCCGCGTTCTCCAAGACCTACCATACCTCATGATTTTTCCGAATTCGTGTTGTATCTTCAGGCTCATGCCGCACAGATAATCCACCCATTGTTGTAGAGGCAGGATCAGCATGATGAATGCAGTTAGCTGGCAGGGGAAAATGACAGGGATCCAAACCGTTGGCAACCAAAATAACGTCATGGTCGCTTTTGGGGATATCGAATGAAACAATACTGGTACATTTTGAAAATGATGACAGATTGTGGTGGTACTGTTGGATATTTTAGAGATTTAATGCAGCATGTTGGGGAGGTGACTGATTATGAATCTGCGTGTATGAATACGCATTCCAACATATCAAAGTTATGATTACAAAGTACTGAAATCGTTGGATTCTATTTGGTGAGGATCGTTTTTCATGAATGATTTTTTGTGGTACGTCATCGTTTATTATGATGGTTCCCCCCCAACTTAATCACGACCGTCCACGACACGTTTTGATGTCTTTTTGGAATATTTTAATTAAATCCATAAAATTCGGTGGAGACATACCTGGGGACCTACCTTATGGTGGAGTAACAGAAAAATGTATGACGGAGTAACGACAACAGGGTGTAATAGCAGCAAGGAGTAACAACAATAGTGAGTAACAACAATGATGGAGTAACGGAAACAACGGAGTAGCGGTAGTTACGGAGTAACGACACTGGCGGAGTAACAACAGTTGCATAGTAACAACATCGGTGGAGTAATGGTCGTTGCGGAGTAACAACATCGATGGAGTAGCAGCAGTTGCGGAGTAATGGCACCAGCGGAGTAACAACAGTTGTGGAGTAATGGCACCGGTGGAGTAATGACAGTTGCGAAGTAATAGCAGTTGCGGAGTAACGACACTGGAAGAGTAACAGCAGTTGCGGAGTAACGACATCGATGAAGTAAGGGCAGTTGCGGAGTAACAACATTTAGTGGAGTAACAACACTAGTGGAGTAATAACACTGAATGGAGTAACAACACACAAGTAACAACGTCGAGTGTTACATTTCTCCTGGCCATATTCCTTTGTTATTCCTGCAAAATACAAACAAGTAAGAAATAACAATATATATATATATATATTTTAATATATATATATATATATATATATATTAAAATAGAGTGAAAGTGTCCTTCATTCCAACAACCATTAAATCAGATGAATCAGAAAGGTGTTTGACAAAGGAATTTCTAGAGGTTGGACGGTGGTATAGTTTTAGACGATGTCCATTTACTAAGAACGAGGTATGATTCTCATCTATTGTAATTAATCTAACCATTCCATTGTCGAACACTGCGTCCACTTGATATGGCCCCATCCAACGAGTTCAAAGATTGCCCTTGAAATCCTTAAATCGGGAGTCGTAAAGTAATGCCCAATCTCCCACATGAAACACCTTACTTTTGATAAATTTAGCATGCCATTTCATTCTCTCCTGTTGAACAACGGTGGTCTTCTGGACAACTACTGACCGAATCCCGTCCACCTCATTTAGTTGTTCCAGTCGGTGTTTATGTGCTTCTGATAGGTCTAGGCCTACTTCTAGAGCTGTTATGAGTGTATTGATCTCAAATTCCACCGGAAACAAGGGGACTTTCCCATAGACTAATTCAAATGGAAAAAAACCAGTTGTGTTCTGCCATGTTGTTTGTATGCCCATAAAGCTTCTGGAAGTTTCTGTGCCTAGTCCTGACGATGACTTGCTACTGTCTTTGTCAAAATATTTTCCAATACATTGTTTGTGCTTTCTACTTGCTCGTTCGCCTAGGGGTGATAGGGGGTTGTTACTCTATGTTTGACCCCATATTTCTGCATCAACTTTCCTATCATGTGAGATGTGAAATGTGATCCTCCATCCGACACAATTTCCCTTGGAGTACCGTATCGGGCAAAGATTTCTTCAAAAAGAAAGTCTGCCACTACTTGCTCTGTTGCTCTTGTGACCGCTCTGGCTTCCACCCAGTTAGTTACATAATTAGTGTAGACCAGGATGTAATCTTTACGATGAGAAGGTGGGTTTAAGGGTCCAACAAAATCAATGGTCGATTTCTCAAATGGTTCAAGGACTATCTGGGGTTGTAGAGGAATTTCATCTGCTTTCCCAGGTTGTCCCATCCGTTGGCAGCTATCACACCTTTAAACATAATCCTGAGCATCACGAAAGATGGAGGGCCAGTAATATCCCATTTGCAGTACTTTGTGACTTGTTATTTTATCTGCAAAATGTCCTCCACAGGGTCCATCATGTGCAACCTTCAGTATCTCATAGATATCATCTTCTTCCACACAACGCCAAATCTGTTGGTCAACCCTTGTATGAAAGAGATATCCTTCCATCCATGAATATCAGGTACTCTGGTGAATAATCTTCCTTTTCTCCTTATATGACAGATGACAAGGCACCTTCCCTGTAGAAAGATAATTAGAAATATCTGCATACCACAGAGTGTTAGCAGATACTGCAAAAAGATGTTCATCTGGAAAATTTTCTTCAATTGGTGTATTCTTACCAACATGTTCTATCCTAGATAAGAAATCTGCAACCACATTGTCCTTCCTTGGTTTATCTACTATAGTAATATCAAATTCCTATAGTAGCAAAATCCATCTTGTGATATGACCAGGGGTAACAGGTTTATTCATTAAATACCTGATAGTTGCATGATCAGTATGCACAAAGGTAGGATACACTGTAATGTAGTGTCGGAATTTATTGATGGAATAAATGACAACAAGGAACTCTTTCTCAGTCACTGTGTAGTTTAATTCTGCAGGAGCCAAATTCTTACTAACGTAGTAAACTGTGTATAGTACTTTGTCCTCTTGTTGTCCTAATATTGCACCAATCGCTCTTTGGAAAGCATCCGTATGAATATGGAAAGGTAATTCCTAGTCTGACCCTCTAAGGATTGGAGTGCTACAGACCAATTCCTTAATTCTCATAAAGGCTGCATCACAGTCCTCTGTCCACACAAAATCTGAATCTTTTGTTAGCAATTGAAAAAGTGGATGTGCTACTCTAGCAAAACTTTCTATAAAATGCTTGTAATAACCAACACAACCAATAAAGTTGCATACCTACATGGGCGTTTTGGGTGTCGAGAAATGTTTAATTACCTTTTTCTTTGCTGGGTCCATCCGGATTCCTTCAGTTGAGATCAAATGTCCCAGAACAATTCCCTCCTCCATCATCATATGGAATTTTTCCATACTCAGAGAGACACGTGCTTGTATACACCTTTCGAGAACTTTTTCTAAATTTTTCATCCCTTCAAGAAATGAATCCCCATATGGAGTAAATTCATTCATGTAAATTTCAACACTATCATCTACCAAATCAGAGAAGATTCCCAAAATTGCCCTCTGGAACGTTGCAAGAGAATTACACAGGCCAAAAGGAAGGACCCGGTATGTGAATGTTCCCCAGGGGCATGTGAAAGTGGTTTTATCCTGATCTTCAAGAGCTATCTGGATCTAGTTATACCCACAAAACCCATCTAGAAAAGAAAAAAACTTTTTTCCAGCCAATGTGTCCAGAACTTGATCAATAAATGGCAAAGGAAAATGATCTTTCTGCATTGCCTTATTTAATTCTCGATAATCCACGCATATCCGCCATTTACCATTTTTCTTGGGGACCATTACCAATGGGGAGACCCATTGGCTATCTGAGATGGGGTAAATAAAACCTACGTCCAGTAATTTCTGAAGTTCTTCTTTCACAACATTTTTCAATGCGGGGTTCATCCTTCTCTGAGGTTGTCTCACAGGACGACAATTCTCCTTAATGTATATATGATGGGTACATAAATTAGCAGGAATCCCCTTCATATCTGTATAATCCCAGGTGAAGGCTTCTTTGTGTTTCCGAAGGACATCCACGAGTTGCTTCTTCTAGGATTTTGACAGGGTTGGATTAATATTCAAGGTTTTTCCTAGTTCTAGTTCCACTGGGACACTTTCACTGGGTGCATCAATAGGTAGCTCCTCTGATCCTTCTGTTGTTTCAATTGTTTCCTGAGTCTCACAGCTTAGGATAGATTCTAGGAATTGTTGATTTGTTTTGGAAATGGAGCAAGGATCATCCATAAAGGAGGTGATTACATCATCTTCTGATTCCATTTTCAACTGAAGGGCTTGTTCAATAGTGAGGACTGGTCTCAATTCCTCATTTTTCGTTTTGGGCTCTTTCCTAGACAAACGTTTCTTGCCTCTTGTTGGTTTTATAGATGGGTTTGGTTCTCTAGGTGGGTATAATACTAAGTTCTTAATGTTGTGCCCATTTGAAATAACCATGTGCCCCAATTGACACCCAATGTAAGCATCTGCAGTAGCCAGCCATGGTCTACCCAAAATCAAAGGATGGCCACCCACCGAAGAATGCATCTGTAAGACCAGGAAATCTATGGGATAGTGCCATGAATCCATTGAAATTGTTACATATTCCAACTTTCCTACAATTTTGACTGTAGATCAGTCTACCAATTCCAATACTATAGGTGTATGTTTCAAGTTACGAAGACCTAATGCATGCATGGTTTCAGTGGTGATAATGTTGATGGAAGCACCTAGGTCTACCAGCACATTCAGAATCTGTAACCCATTAATTTGTGTTGTCAGAATTGAGTTCCCCAGATCTCCATACTTTTCAGGCATTGACTTTCCTGTCATGAAATCTAATAATTTTCTCATAACATGAATGGTAAGGGGGTCTTTGGATTTCTTTGCAGGTTTCTTTGAACAGTATTCCCTAAGAGTCTTTGCATATATTGGCACATCCTTCATAGCTTGTAACAAGGGAATTTTAAAAAATAATTTTTGCAATTCTCCTAATAAATCAAATTCAGCTTGAGGGCTTGATTTACTCAAAGTTAGTCTCTATGGATAAGGTGGTTCAAATTGATGTTGTTTTACAGGAGGCACCTGGTTTCTATCAGTTTGTTTTGGCTCTTTATTAATTGGTTCTGATTCCTTACCTTCACCATCGAGTTGTTCAATGGTAACTGGAGGAGGTTGAACATTAACTGTCTGCTCTGATCGTAGATTCATTTCATACAAATCTGCAGTGGAAATGCTATATGAAGGTAGGTTAAGAATGTTAGCTTGATGAGCTCCCTTACTATTAGGATTCAGATCGGGTTGGATTGGGAGCTGAGGACGGGAAGGTTGATTACTCAGAGGCACATTAGAGGGAAGTTGGAGTTTCTTTTGTGGCATTGGCTGAGGAAACTGCCCAGGAGGGGATCCTCACCAAATTGGAGCCCATGGGGAGCTTGAACTGGCTTGAGGGTTCCATTGTTGCCAAGGTGGAAACTGGTATTGTGGCCACATGGAAGCATAGGGCATGGACTGAGGATTCATATTAGAATTATTGAAATATTGAGATGGATCTGAGTACATACCTTGATTTCCCATCGGTGGTCGAGGCGGCCATGGATTTCTAGACCCGATGATGTACAGTTGCTCCATGTCTTTCCCCATCCCTTCAAATATGGCTTTCAGGCCTGGCAGGGAGGGGCATGAACTTGTTGCATGATTTAGCTCGCAGATTGCACATTCCTCTATCGAGTTTAGTGGAGATTCCCTCTCTAGATGCTTCTTTCTACACGTCGGGCAAAATATCGCCATGGTCCTGTCCAATTCTAGCTGCTTTTGTTTTACATGCAGCGTATCCATCTGTGTCGGCAGGGTGCTGAGGATATCCATCCTCAAATTGTCTAGTAGGTTTCTGATTTCTGCTTTCGTAACACCTCCGCCAGACCCTTTTGCTGAGCAAATCCCTTGTTTGTTTCTTGCAAGCCCCCTCGAGCACTGAATGCATAGTTCACAGATACCTTCAAAGATTTCCTTAGAGATGTCTCCCTTTCCCACAATGTTCAATAGTTCCAACGAGTCCTCACGGAAATATCGGAGGAGGATAATTTTTAAAATTTCCTTATCCAAGTCAGAGTGACCTGACCTCTGTAAGGTGTACTTGAATCATTCCACACAATCTTCCAAACTCTTGTCTTCTTTTTGTGCGAACTTGAAAAGTTCCTCCTTAATGTTCTAGGATTTACAGTAATCCTGGTATTTTTCTAGAAAAGTTGCCCACATATCATCCCATGTGGAAATATACCTTCCTCCAAGGCCCTTGAACCATCGCAGAGTCGTTCCTTTTAATGTAGAAGGAAATTTTTTTAACTTTTGGGCCTTCGTCGTGTAGTCATACCCACGACACACTATGTCAAACTCAAATAGAAATGTGTCGGGATCTTCTGAAACAATCCCATGAAAGTTTGGTAAGGTTGCTAATGGAATAGGATTTGTGGGCGCACCATCTCTCAGATCCCCGATTGGAAACTCGATAGTGGAGGTTGTGGGAGCCATAAATATCTTCCAATAATCGTTGGGTATTTCAACATGCTCTGTAGAAGATGGGTGAGGCTTCCTTACCACTCGGATCCGAGTTTCTTTAGAAACACTTCCCCGATCCCTTGGTGATGCAAATACTCCTTCGTTCCCTTCTCCTGCATCCTAATGACTTGATCCCTCAGCTACAACCTCCTCTCTCTTACTGGAGTGGTCTGACTCTGTCAAGGTTCTTCTTGCGACCTCTTCCCCCTCTATTACCAGCATATGATTTCCCTGGTCAGGTATACTACTAGATGTTTCTTCAACTGCTAGAGGGACCTGCTGTGTCGTATCACCAAAGAATGTTGTAGACATCACTGGTTGATCTACTTATTGTCCCTCGGACTTCACTCTTCGTGCCCTTGGTCTCATGTCTACGCAAGAAGATATTTCTGATTCAGTGTTTTCTATAATCTGTTGGATGTAGGTATTTCTTCCCAAATATGGTCCTCCCCTCTTTGGGGCTCTCCCTCTGCCCCTGTTATTTGGTTCTTTGTTCATACAAATGTTGGTATGATGGAAGGTATTGGCATGAACCTACAATGCTTTAGTATTGAAGTAAGGTTTCAAAGGACCATTCCTTCCCCAAGACGAAAGAACTTACAAAAAGAAAGGCAGCTGAAAAAAACAAGAGTCTAAGGTTCAGGGCCTAGAGCAGGGCGTCAAAGGACTCCTCCCTCCCCAAGACAAGAACTAGGAACACACACACACCACAAGAAGACCTAACACTTTCCAAATCTGAAACAGGATGTCAAAAGACTCCTCCCTCCCCAGGGTAAAAGCTAGGGTTTCCCAAAAAAACACACCAGGGTTTGAAAGAAGTAAATCTAACTCAGGGTATGGAGCAGGGCATCAAAATACTCCTCCCTCCCAGGACAAGAGAGTGGCCAAAAACAGAAAAGAAAAATAAAATAAAAACAAGCGAAAAGAACACCTACGCTCAGGACCTGAAGCAGAGTGAGAAAACTTGTTCTCTCCGCAGGACGAGAGATTGACCCTCTTGTTGGTCCAGATCGTTGTCTTGCACCTTGTTAGCATCCCCGGCAACATCGCCAAAATGTTGGTGTCCAGGTATGAATGATTTATTCACCCTTTTTCCTACATTAATTTATCAATCTGGGTGTGTATTCTTTCAAGGCAACTCACAAGGTATATGCAGGGGCAAGAGCACAATTTGTTCTAGCCAAGGGTTCATGATTAAGATTCAAAACATTGTTGTGAAACTAGATTAATTACAACTTCTGAAAAGCAATCATAAGAATTAAAACACTGTAACAACAAGCATAAACTAATAAATAATACACACAGAAAGACACAACACCTGATCAGAAGAGTGAGCCCAACTCTCTGATCAGGGCTATGTTAGTCACAACGAAGATTAAAACAACAAAATAGATGATTCTTTATAAATCTGAAAAGGGTTATTACAATATCAATGGGGGCGTCCCCAATTACAGGAATAAATTGTCTTTTATACATGGAGAGGGAGAACCACTGCTTTACCCAAAACATGGTAATTGTATCCTCAGAAATATACATTAGTTGGAATGAAACCAATACCAAATAGATAAGATCAACTATATGCCCAAGAATGGTTCAGGGATCTGTGACTCCAGCTGCGTAGCCTCCTTATGGCTTGGTCATTGTTGTGAATAGAAGATCTTCTGCAGGATACTGAAGCCTTGGTTCATGTTCTCCAAAAGTTGCGGTCAAACATTCATTTTAGTGTCGTGAATAGGAAAAACTCTGCGACTTTATTTCATTAATAAAATATTCCAATAGAAAAGGCATGGGTATTTACCTTACAGGTTTAGCATAGTAAACATATGTAAATAAGTGCAAAAATGTCAAAAAGGGTAAGGGAAATGCAGCAGAAAGATAGCCCGATTTGGTGCCCAACACACACATCCAGATTTCCCCAGTATTTTTTCTTACAATCACGGGATTTGAAATCCATTTGGAGTGTCTAATGGGATAAATTATTCATGCCTTGTTCAATTTCTCCAATTCATTCTTTACCCAAGGTTTTAGTTTGGGATTCATCATCCTTATTTTTTCTTTACATACTGTGCTTCTTTGCTCAAAGGAATGATATGTTGGAATATAGTTTTAGCGTAATATTTCAAATCATCATAGGTCCAAGCGAACACGTTAATATATTATTTAAACAAGGAAACATATTTATCAACTTCCTTAGTGGTGAAATCAACTCTCAAGTTGATGTATTTTGGGGAAATGTCAATTCCAATATTGACTTTTCTTGTCTCTTGCACTTTTTCAAATTGAAACTTATTCAAGGAGATTATTAGCATGATCATCTTTCATAAAAAGAGACTCAGACTGTATACAATATTTAGGGACAACAGACATGTGATCATCTTCATCATCATATTCGTTCAACAAAAACAATTACAATTGTTCATCCTTCTCAAACACTTGAAAATATTCAATGTTATCGGGCACAGACAATAGGAATGTTCTTTCTACTTGGAAAGAGGTTTTTCTTTGGATTTCATCTGGGTTTGACAATGAGGCCGCCAAGGCTAATGAATCTTCCTTGGGATTCTTGTCCCTTCGAATGAAAGAAATATTGAAGGAAATGAAATATTCCATCAATTCATTAACCCTTTTGAAATATAAATTAAGTCTTTCCTTTTTTTATTTTATACCTCTAGGTAACCTGATTGATCACCAACTCTTAGTCACCAGTCACAACTAGATTCTCTATTTTATTTCGTGTGCAAGGATCATCCCCTAAATCAAGGATTCATATTCTTCCTCATTATTAGTGCATGAAAATTCCAATCTAATAGCATGCGGATGCACAACCTTATTTGGACTCATAAGAACAATCCCAACTCCACTCTCGGAGTTTGAACAGGCTCCATTGAATGGAATTCTCCAATATCCTTCGAACATACATTCTTGATTCTTTGTGTCTTGAAATTTATCTAGGATTTCATTATGTTCCATGTCTAGGATAACATAGTTTCAAATCCTGGCATCTATATAATCCTCCATCAATTCATTGTCCTTGTTATTGAAAGAGAAGAGTTTTCTAGGTTCACAAGGCACTTTAATCATTGCTCCTTCTTTTACTGACAAAATCATACAACTTCCTTCATTCATTATATATCCTCGTATCATGGATGTCCAATATCTTCCCAACACAACTCCATATTCTAGAGGAATATCTACCATAACGATGTTGAAAATTGTAATGATATGGGGGGTTGTCGTGATCCAACCATAAAATTCCTTGATTTCTCCATAAGTTGGCACTTTTCTAGAATCAATTGCATATATATTTTCACCAGTTTCATAATACTTGGTGCAACTCATGCCCAATGCCTCGATGACCACCAATGGCATGATATTATTTGTCGTTCCAGCGTCAACTAAACAATTATGTAGTGCAACATCATGATTTTCAATTGAACGTAAAAGGGAGTAATTTTACCTCTCAACTTGGCAATTGACTTGCTCTGGCTTTTTTTTGGATTAGTGACCACATATTTTGTCCTTTCATATGGATAGTCCAACAATTTATAAATGTTTTGTCTTTGCTGCGGAATCTTCACCACTTCTGTAAAGGGAAAAGTTATCCTTAATTTACTTAAATCCTCTACGACATTATATGCCATTTGAGTGGAGTTTGACATCAGGTGTTTCCTTTTAATTCTGACGTTATCTGTCACCTTCTCATTTGCTATTTTCTCATTTGTTTTCTCTTTTTCTTTTTCTTTTTGGTTCTCTTTATCAGAATCGCCTTTATTTTTTGGTATATTACAAATCCTCTTGTCTGGCTGACATTTTCTTGCGAGTTAGGTTCGTTGTCACCTTCTTCAAATATATACATTGACGTCTCGCATCCATCCATCTTCACAGTTTCAAAACTTTCATCAGGTGAGTAATAATTCTCTTGTTCAATTATTTTCTCATCATACACATCATCCAAGACAGACGCATTGGAAGTAGGTTGTCTAGGAACTCTTGGCCTTTGCAGATTATCATTGTTTTCAAACCTCACTCTGTTTTCTTAGGGAGGGTTCCTTCTTTTCTCTAGGACTCACATTCTTGGATTTTCCACATAATTATCTCCCCTTCTCAGTCTGGTTATCTCATTCTGCATTTTCTTAATAGTTCTATTCATCTGTGCAATTGCAATCCTTTGCTTAGTTCCCTGTGCCGCCACAAGGTCAACCTTTACATCAGGTATGGTCCCTTGAAAAATCCTCCTCCCATTGTTTGGTTTTGAGTCGTTCGTGGCTTGAATTCTTCATTATTTCTTGAACTGGAAGCTCCTTTATTATCAATACTTAATCCTCCTAGATGCCTTTGTACCTTTCCCAATATAATGTCAAGGGTGGCACTCGTTTCAATCATAATTTATTTCATCTCAGTGTCTTTAGTCATTACATCCTCCAAGGTACCATTTGGGATGTTATGATAGTATATTTCACATTCAAGGGCATTTCAATTCTTATAACAACCGAGAATGACTGGGTTATTTGGTCTTTTATCTTCTGGAATCCTACTCAAGGTTTTATTGAACCTTATATTAAAATCTCATATCCTTTCATTCTTCCTCAACCCAATATAGGTGAAATTGGTGAGAAGGGTATGATAAGCAATTGGAGGGGCGAACATAGCCAGAAACATAGCTTTGAGATCATTAAATGAGTGAATTGATCTACTTGGAAATGGTGTATACCATTCATGCGCTCTTCCTGATAAGGTTTGCAGAAACAAATTTACCATGACATCGTCATACTCAACATGGTGAAAATCACAAACATCAATAAATAAATGAAAATGTCTATTTGCATCGATTGCTCTATCTCTAGAAAATTCCTTCAGGGTACCCTTAGGGAGAACAGGGAGATCATGTTTCTCATATATAATATTTAGAGGGGAATCTCTTACCCTCCTTCAGTTTTCAAATACTGGGTTTCCTTGATTTCTTGCAACATCTCTTCCACCTCCTCGTCTCTCCTCATGATGTTCGTCTCGGGGTTGTTCATTTCTTTTTTCCAAATCCGGAGAGATTCTAGGAATATGCTTTTCACTTCTAATGATAAAGAGTTGCTTTATTTAACTTTTGGTAATGGGTCCGTTGTATTCTTCCAGTTTCAATCTCGACCTTGTTCTTGTGCTTCTCTAGCTAGTTGTTGGTTTCATTGATCTTGTCTCTCATCTCTCCTCTGTCTCCAGAGGATTTCTCTTTCTTCTTCCTAGACTAAGATCTTCTAGGAAATTTCTAAATCTTATCAGTTCTTGACTGTTGTTATTCCAGATTGTATAACTGATGTAATATTATTCATTTATTTTTCAATCCAATTTCTAAGCGGGGTTGATCAGCCTGAGGAAAAGTCATATATTGTTTCAAACAATGTTAGACCAGGTTGCAAATTTCAGTTCATTCCCTAGTGTGGTCTCCAAAAATGTTAACCTTGAATCCATTAGGACCTAAATGACAACCTCACGAGGATGTAAATCCTCCTTTGTTTTTATAGAGGTGGTACTCCTCTTTAATTTATGATTTTCTTAGTATTCTAAATATTCAAAACATGGGAATTTCCATAATTTTGTTGTGGTAATCAAAGAAATAAAAGATTGCAAGAATAGTAAAAATGAAAGGAAAATGCTTTTTGTTTTCTTTTAAAAGTAATTTCTCGAGAAAGGACCAGGAACTAAGCACATTCACACATTTAGAGAAAATAAGAAAAAAATCCTCACATCGATCACAGTTTAACTAAAGATTTCTGATCACATAAAAATAAAAATAAGATGGTCTACATGCATAAGAGAACTTTAATGGAGTGAACATGGGCAACTCAAATAAAGATAATGATAGATCAACCTAAAATACTTTATATTCTGAAAACAGGGTTACAAAGCATAATCGAGATTGTTCCCAAAGTAGCTCTCTTGAAATTTCTAAAAACTATATAGTTTGTTACATATTGTTTGAAATTTAAATTGTGTTTGTCTTAAATACTGGGATTGGGACTCCTGCGGACCATAAAGAAAATAAATAAAATAAATAATATATTAGAAGGAAGATGGTGGGCGGTAGAAGAACAACAAGACCTGGTAAGAAGAAAATATCAGTCTTTGGTTACACCTTTCTAGTGAAAGAGGTGGAATAAACGAATGAAGTACTTAATAAAGAAAAAGAAGGATGTGATCAACATAAACTTACTATGATGGTCTCTCGCTTGTTCATTTGATTGCTGGTATCCTTTTATTGTCTTCATTAATGGTTATAGGAACTGTCTCAACTGCTTCTTTCCCTTCGGTGGTTAGCTTGTCAATATCTTTCTTAAACCATTCTTTAATATAACTTTTAATTGTTGCCACGTTGATTTCATGCCAGATTTTGGTGTTGAACAACGCTCCCTCCAAGTCTCTCAGTTCAAGGGAAATGCCATGTAATGCTTCTTCAATGTTTTGATTCTTTTACAGAGTAATACACTAGCAAGTTCTCTATGGAGTCCTCATCATATTCAAGTATACTATAGAAATTTTCAATTGACAATACTTTAAAAATATCAGCTTGTTAATCAAACTATTGTTTTGTTAGGAACAATGAGTTGAGGAACAATTTGGGATCTTGGACTTTGTTAGTTCTTTCGGCTAGGTCCACCTCCTTGAGATTTTTGAATAGTTCTTCCCTCCTTGATATGGCTTGGTTGCAAACTTGGACAATGTTATTCAAGTTTTTTTTATCTTTTATTTCCAGCACTCGCTCAACTATTTGATCTGACTTGGAGAGGGAAGATTCTCCTCTCTTCTCCTTAGCTCTATGATGTTGGAAACTTTAACACCAAAGTGTACCACAACATTAAGGTAAAAACCTTCTTCATTTTTTAGGTTGGATTTCAAATACTCATGGAAGGAATGCGCTCTCGAGCAAAAATAAATCATGATATTTGAAATTTCCTAAGCTTCTATGATCAATGCCCTTCTTTTATTCATATTATTATCCACATAGCTCTTGGTTTTTGTAAGTAAGCTTGAGGATCATTTTAATTTAGCAGCGGGTGTGGTGGGTCCAACAATTGTTAGAGGGTTGGCAAGAACTAGAAGAGGAATTAAGGTCTCTTCTAGTTCCTTAATCATTTCCTTTAACTTTGTATTTTCCACTTCAAGACCACTAATGGAATAATCCAATGCATTGTTGGCTTCTCTATGAATTCTAGAAATCTTGGAAGGCCACATATATCTTAGTTCAAACTCTAAACGAGATTTTCCTTTCTTATTCTTTACATCAGTTTTCTCAATAATCATTTTTTTGGATTCCCTGTCAAAAACAATGCTCTGCAAAACAAATGACTTTTCTTCGTCGAAGGTCTCTTTCTCAATGATTTCCAAAGACGGATTCTATTGGGCCATGCTTCCCGATGGATTAATGTTCGGAAACATTTTCTCTATGTCTACTTCAAGTTCCAGATCTTTGAGGGAGAAGCTATTGATATCACTCTCTATGTGTTGGTCTTCTTCCTCTTGCACTACATTTTTCCTCTTTTTCCTTGGTGGAAGTTTTTTAGAGATTTCAATTTTTCTCGGAGGGGGATTCTTTTCTCCTCCTCCTCCTAAAATATTGTTGATCACTTTTCTAGATGGGTGGGTCATTGGATCACTGCTCCAAGAGGTTGTAGTCTTAAGAGTAACAGTTGGGGACTAGGCACTCTTCTCGTTGGGACCCTATCCTTTTTGTTTGTAAAATTCATTGGTACTGATTATCGTCTCCACGTTTCCAAAATTGTGAGTAGGAGCGCCCAAGTTATTATCTTCTTCTTCTCCTAGAACAGTATGGATAAATGAATTGCTAAATCCCACTACCAGCATATGTTCCAAAATAATTCCATTAGGGTCAAACCCTTTTATCCTTTCATCATACTTGAGATTCATATTGTGGAATTGGTTTGCAAATGTTGATTATTTGGGTTGGTTTTCATTGATGTCAACCCTTGAAGAAAGTCCAGTAGCGAATTTCAATAGCACAAACATTTGGGTAATGGACCCAAGTTTGTTTGATGTATAATGGTATGAGTTTTAATATATTTTAAGGTAATCATATTCTATATGGATAGTACATGTCATTCCATTTTTAGTGGTATGTGGAACATCACATAACTCCTCACGGTTAGAGAGTTATGGCCATGTGAAGTTGGAGAACCCTCATGAGTTATCTAGAAGCCCCAAAAGGTCAAAGTAGTCAAAGTGGTTGCAAAGAAGAAATTATGTAAATAATAAAGTGAAGTTATGAGTGTACTATAAGTCAAAGTGGATACAAAATAAATTATTTAAAAAATAAAGTTAATGGAGAAATTACTAAGTGGACAAGTGGTTAGAAGTGGGTTAGCCCTAAAATAAGGAAAGCGATTTAAGATGGTTAGAAGGTAAATAATAAAGTGAAGTGATGAGTGTACTATAAGTCAAAGTGGATACAAAATAAATTATTTAAATAATAATGTTAATGGATAAATTACTAACTAGACAAGTGGTTAGAAGTGGGTTAGCCCTAATATAAGGAAAGTGGTTTATGATGGTTAGAAGGTAACCCCTTGAGGAAGCTACATAAAAGTATAAATAAGAAGAAGGGGTCTATCATTTAATCATACTTGAGCACATTGAATATCTACAAGTGATTGATGTAACCAAAGGATATCTAAGGCGAATTTCGGAGGGAAGGTGAAGTAAAAAAAGGTTGAAATTCAAGGGAGGATAAATTCTTTTGATGATGCTTTCTAAGGTATGTTATTTATAGGTCATCTCACCATTTTCGAAATAATATATTTTCTATAATGATTAAGAACACGAAATATGGATTCCATTGAGGAAACATATCTGAGTAGCTTTGAAAAAAATTTCATCTTGTGGGTCACTGTATTTTTGGAGTTACACTCCATGGAAAATAGATTTTGTGGCTTGTCCTGAAACTAGTCTAAAACAAGTGTTTTGGGTAAAAATGTACTAACTTCTTCATAATAGATCCAAATTAATTAAGACCAAATGTATTGGTTATATTATAGTATGTAGTATTCTTTGTACCATTTTCATATCCATACAACAAATATTCCATGCGGGGAACGCTCTACAAATTCGCTCTCTAGAATAAACCAGAATTCAACAAGGTATGCCATTTTTTCTATATCTATTTTTGTAAGAGGTTCGAAGTAGTGAAACCTGGAGAAATTGAAGAAACGACACTAAATAAAATTGTGTACTATTTTTATACCCTTATTTATTACAGGTACATAGTTATTATTATTGCAAGTTAGAGTTGTTGACTAATCTAAAACTAGTCATGTGAGACCAAAGTAAAATTTGATGAAAATGCTAGTCTCTTGTTAAGGAAGGTTTGAAGGTATGTGATCATATACACCAGGTCTATTACAGAGTTTCAAATCATATTTCGATGATGAAATTGATGAGGTATTTTGGTTGAGGTATGTTACAGATAGAGGTATAATAGTGAGGTTGTGGCACATGGTTTGATGTAATGGTTTATGGTATTTGGTTATGGATAGTGTGATGTATTTCTAGAGAAATTTTGATGGTTATATTGGTATATGGTTGAGGTACATGTTGGGTACATGGTTGAGACAAGTAGTTGATGAGTTGGTACATACATGAGGTGCATAGTTGATGACGTTGGTACATCTCGATGATTCATAGTTTATGTGTATTTGATGCATGATTGGTACATATTTAGTGCATGGTTGATGCACTCATTGATGGTACAGGTTGACATACAGTTTGGTGCATGGTTGATGCACTTGTTTATGGTACAATATGATTACAGGTTGTTTAGTATAGGTTTACAACATTATATCTTGTAGTGATAGTGTGACAGTGGTTCCATCATTCTACTTATATTTCAGGGCAGTTGGACGAGGCAAGGACATGTGGTTGTATCCACCTTCCGGTTGTATCCGGAGAACATAAGGGGTTGTAGCCTCCTTCTGGTTGTAGCCAGAGAATTGGGGAGTTGGAGCTTCCCTTAGGTTGTAGCCTGGGAAACTAGGGGGTTGGAGCCTCCTTCTTGTTGCAACTGGAAAACAAAGGAAGTTGGTGTTTCCAATGAATGTAATTCTTAAAGACATATAAGAAAAAGCATTCGGTGGTTTTCTCTCACTTTGGGTTTCCATGTAAAAACACTGGTGTACTGTGTATGTGTATGATTTCTCATTTGTTCATTGTTTATTTACTTTGAAATTATTAGGTGATAATTCTACATTAATATAACACTTGCATTATATGGTTTAAAAGGATTAAATTTCTCTATTACTGATTCACCCCCCCCTCTCAGTAATCCAACAATTGGAATCAGAGAAGGTTCCTTCAGGAAACAATTTAACCACTGGAAGGAGATCATGGATTATTCTGAGAATGGAGTACCATTGCTTAATGGTTAGAATGGTTTAAATTACGAGCTATGGAGTGGAAGGATGAAAGTATTTTTACAGGAACATGGGTATCATATTTGGCTATCAGTCATTACAGAATATGATAGTTCAATAAGGGCAAAGAATGTAGCCAAGAAGAATTAAAGAAGAATAACAAAATAGAAATGGATTTCATATGGGAAGGATTACCTACTCAAGTAAGAGAAAAGGTTGGTAAATTTTCATCAGCCAAAGAACTTTGGGATAAGTTACATGATATATATTCTTCACCCATTGCAGGTTCAGAAAATGCCAAAGAAGATGCAGGTACATATCAAGAAGAAATATGTTCACCATGTCAAACAGATTCAGAAGATGTACATAAGAAACATAGGTATGTTTTGTTTCTTTAATTGTGAAAAACATGGACATATTGAAATAGAATTCCATGAAGGAAATGAGACTTGAAAACTAATTGAAAAAGAAGACAATTCTGAAGAAGAATTAATCAGTGATTTAGATGAACTAAGAAAAGAAAGATAAGAAAACAAGTCACTCAAGAAAGAATTAATGAAACAAAACGAAAGTGCTCACATTTTTGAAGAAGCCCAACAAGTCATCAAGAACTTAAGAACTCATCTAGAAGAAGCCATAAAAATCAAAGAAAAACTTAAAGATCAAAATAAGTATTTGGAGGCAAACATAGTAGCACAAAAGGAAGAAGCAGAAATGAGAGAAAAGATATTGACAGATCATCTTAAGGAAAGAACTAACGATATAAACCAGTTTGAGGTAGAGTTTGGTCAAGAAGAGAAAGGACTTGAAGAAGAAATAATAACATTAAAAATCCAACTTGAATAAGAGAAAAGAACAGAAGAAGTCATGAAGTCTCAGATAATGAAGAAAGAAGAAGAGGTTGAGAAGCTTGAAGAATAAGTTGTCACATTGAGAAAATTGTCAAGCTCAACAAGAACATTGAAGAGATAGAAATATCCACATTAGTTATAGAGAATGAAGAGAAGCACTATAGGTTTATATAAAAGAAGAATGAAGAAAATAGAAAGAGTTATGTAGAAGTACTCAAAGGAAGGAATCATGGTCAACCAGAATCTAAGAAAACTATTAAAGATACATCTTCAAGAAGACCATCCATGTTCAAGCCACAAAGAAGCTTCAATAATGGTCATGATCAGTCAAGGCAGAAATTCAGAAGAACTACAGCACAAATAAGATCATTCACTCCCAGGTATGCAAATTTCTTTTATGGTCATTGTTTTTATTGTACTAATTTTGGACATAAGGTTGCAAATTGCAGGGATTA